>JAFBJT010111355.1:0-15328 GCA_016785325.1 Chascanopsetta lugubris | reverse complement strand
TCTCATGTTTTCTCTCACAGCAGCTCACACATCAACTGAGAGGGAGAAGGTCTGTGTGTGTGTGTGTGTGTGTGTGTGTGTGTGTGTGTGTCTACGTGTGTGTGTGTGTGCGTGTGTGTGTGTGCGTGTGTGTGTGTGTGCGTGTGTGTGTGTGTGTGGAGGAGCATGAAGCTCCAGTCTCTGCTGCATCCAAGGGTGGTGGGACAAAAGGCATGTCTGCTACTGATGAAACAAACAAACAAACACACACACACACACACACACACACACGAAGTGTGTAGGATCTAGTGACATCTAGTGGTGAAATAGCATCACTGCAGCTGAATGCCACATGTGTAACTGTGCTAGAATCCATGCGGTGTCACCAGGTGGAGAACCACCGAACGTCAGCGCCACAGTTCTGCTTCACATCACGGTTAACGCTCGTGTGCTCAGCAGAGGAGCAGCAGGAAGTTTCCTGGTGTGATCAGTGCGTTTTTCTTCATAGTATGATAAAAAAAATTTGTTTAAAGCCTCTTAAAACAAATGAATGGATTCAGTCGGGGCTGGAACACAACAGTGTTTCAGTGGTAAATGCTTAAAGGAAGGTGGAGGAGTTACTTTGCATTAGTAGCAGAGCGCCTTCACTTGGGGCTTCGCAGATCCATCTGGACGGGGACATTTCGGAACACGGCTTCCTCTAGGCGAAGAAGTTACGAATTTAAAACAATCTCATGTGGATATATAATCTAAGCAAATCAACTTTTCATTTTTTTAAATGAATTCTTCAAAGAGAAACATTCCACATCCCCAGTTGCCATGGCAAAGGTCAGGCAGACTTAACAAGCCCACCCGAAAACAACATGGCAGTCCTCTTCTTACTCCCTTTGTTCGCAAAAATATAATATATTGCCCTGATAGGAATCTTTTTCTATTCCAGCCGTTTCTCTTGTTTATTCATTCATGTCATGGGACATGTCGAGCGCAGCTTAAAGACCTGAGGTTCCCCTCCCCTGATATGAAATGAAAAGAATTCCTCCGTGGAGATAAAAATCTGACCCCGCGTCTGGAGCCAATCAAAAGCCCATATATCAGTCAGAGCTGCTGCCATACAGTCAGAGCATGTGACCTTTTACCTGCTTTGGGGACAGGGAGCAACTGCACACTCCAAGTTCCACCCTCTCTCTGTTCTCGATCTTACATCGAGTTCAAGCCAATGACCACGAATGACATTGGACAGCTTGACTGAAGAGCAACAAAGAGTACAAACATACTAGATACAGACAAAATATTTCAGTTTACACTGGCAGAAGATATACTATAAAACTCGAAGCCATATTTACTGCTCCAATGCTTGTTGCTTATTATCTTAGCTTCCTCTGTCTAATATATAACGAAATGCATGTTAAATAAATGAAATTCAAATTCATTTAAAAAAAAAAAACACAAAAAAACCCCCAAAAAAACATAAACCAAACTGCTATATTCTCTTGCTTATAATTCATTTTCAAAAACATAATTCACTAAATATTTTGTTTATATAGCAGGGAGAAATAAATGTGTTTTATGAGGCTGAATGTAAGAGTTTGTCATTTCCTGTTTCCACCCAGTCGTCACCGTCATTCTTCAAACTCTGCAGCCAGGACATTTATTCTGGAAGGAGGAAAGTTGAAACAACTGGTTGGAGACTGTGCAGAGTTGCTGACATCATCTCTTGGGTAAATCAAATGTTCAGACAACAAGATAAAGTAACGCGCATTCAATTTGCGCCCGTGCCTGTATAGAGATGACCTGCGCCCGATGAAGTAAAGATAAAGGGGCTTCTAGGAAAATAAAAAACCGGATTTCACCGATTTGTGGGGAATCAAATGACAATAAAAGCATCAATAAAACTGTTACATATTCTATTTCTGCCAAAACAAATGTTGTGCCTTAAACTGAGATATCCTCTGTAAACAACGGCGCTGAGCTGAGCTGAATCTGAGAACACTTTGAGATGTTTGGTCGACAACAGGGGAGACGACCAACAACAGAAATCCGAGGCTGCGGCCTCAGTGAATCATCAACACGGGGCAGAGGAGGAAAGGTGGGATGGATCCTAAAGGCGGAGGGTGGGGGGGGCAGTTGACAGGGTCAACAGCATGAAACTGCCCATTATCTGCAGTGTGAGACGGGTGGATGTGGTGGTGTGATGGTGAAGTGGGAGGAGGTTTGCTCTCGGCACCGTGTGGGTTCCTGAAGGGCCGAGTCGGAAACATGGACATTTTGCTTGGAGCGCAGAAGGTCAGCGAGGGCACGACAAGAATGCAGGGCACATTATTTCATTAGGCATCGCTGCGGCGATGACTTCAAGAACACAAGCTGCCTTTGATAATGACCAACATGTCCAACAGTGAGGGATTCAGAGCACAGCAAAGGCACGCACAATACGTCAATGAATCAAAGGATCAAAGTATGATCAAAGACATGTTGTATAGGTTATTGGTGATTCTAGACATAACACATTAATATATTGATATTTCTGTGAAAGGCCTCAATTGTTATCACCATTATTAAAGGTATTATTATTATTGTTTATTGTGCGTATGTCCTTCTATTTATACCCCTGGATATTATATTGTATATGATATAATTATTATTATTATTACCTGGAAAAAATATTCCAACGTTTTGCTGAATTTGACATAAAAGTGACTGGAGCTGTTCCTAGATTGCAAGGAACCCTGTGTCAGCTGCTCCCTGGTCTCTATTCAAAACTAAACAGCGCCCTCTGCCGTCGCTACGCTGACAACACGGCTGCTGTCAAGCATCTAACGTTAGCATTAGCACCGCTTAGCTCTAGCATAAGTGTGCCGTCTCGCCCATCTTGTTTAGCTTAGCTCGCCGGGGCTAAGTTTACCTTCGTCGTGCCGAGGCGAGCAGCAGAGATGGATGACGGTGAAGAGCCGGGCCTGGTCATCTCACACACCACCTCCGCCTCCTCCTCCTCGGGCTCCAAGTCGGGCGGAGACAAGATGTTCTCCCTGAAGAAGTGGAACGCCGTGGCCATGTGGAGCTGGGATGTGGAGTGCGACACCTGTGCCATCTGTCGGGTCCAGGTGATGGGTGAGTTGGAGCGGATTGACGGCTAGCTTAGCTTAGCTTTAGCTTTCGAAGCGGCTAATGCTAAGTCGACACTACGCAGGGACACCTTCGGCTCGCTGACACTCGTGTCTGTGTTTGTCTCCACAGACGCTTGTCTCCGGTGTCAGGCGGAAAACAAGCAGGAGGACTGTGTCGGTAAGACCGTGTTAGCATCGTGACATGACCCGGCTAAGGTTAGCTGCTCTGGGGCAGCTGCTAGCTACTGAGCTAACAGCTTTAGATACCTCTCACCAGCTGATTGATATTAAACTTGAAGATGAGATAAACAGCTGGCACCGTGCACCGGCACTCTTGTTTAACTCAAGTACCTATGTAAAGCACAATTAAAGGTGCAAGTACCCACTTCATGTACTATGTGTTTTGATACTTATAACAGAAACTGAGTCAGTCTTACAAAATACTTTGCAACTGACATTGAACAAAATTAAATGTTGACCTCATTTAATTATTAGTGCTGTATTTATGGGTAGAATGTTGACTCAAATAACCTACATACGTAGTTTCAAAGATATTTGCAGTTGTTGTATTAGTACTTTTACCACATATTTTGGTAACACTGCCATACAAACATTAAATAGGGTCAGTTTGGGCCCTGTACTTTTGAAATATGCCGTTCTGCTGTGATGTGGGTATCTCACTCATCTCCCATCCTCTTGTCTTTCAGTTGTGTGGGGAGAGTGTAACCATTCCTTCCATAACTGCTGCATGTCCCTGTGGGTGAAGCAGAACAACCGCTGCCCCCTCTGCCAGCAGGACTGGGTGGTTCAGAGAATCGGCAAATAGGCTCCAGATCCAGGCACACGGACCGTCAGGCGACACCTGCACACACTTGAACGAGGTGGTGACAGACTTGACACGGGTCACTGCAGCGTCCTGAGCAGAGACATCCCAAACCGTCCCTCCTACTTATGATTGCATGTTGCTGTCGTCCTGATATTAAAGGAGGAGGATGAAGACTAAGAAGCAGCACACACTCGCTGTGGCTAAAAGGATCGAGAGTCATGAAGAGGTGGAGGAATCACGCTGCGGCGTTTGGTCACATGATATTTTTGTCTTTGGTGTTTTTCAGCGCATCTAATGTGACTGTCTTTTTTGAAAATAAATAATTGTGAATAGCTGTAAACATATGCAGTCTCCATCAAGTGTTTTCCCACAGTGAGATTGTGGAAATAGGTGCTATACGCAGCTCTGCAACATATGGTTTAGTTTAGTTTCAGGAAAGTGCACAGTGACCTGCCAAGATTCAGCTGCTGAATGGAAATAGTTTTCTCTTTTTTTGCTGATGACACATTTGTGTGTATCACAGAAATAATTTAACTGACTCTTTAAACGTAGAGTGTGCTGGATTGTTTTGGTTGTTCTTCATAGAGGTACTAGTCAAAGTTGGCCCCTGCTCCCCTGCCCAACCACACCAGTAGGACTTGATGTTTGTGGAATGCTTATTCTCCAAGCTTCACTAATGGAGGCGCATTACATTTGTTACAGAAGAGCTGATACCTTAACATGCTAGTGAGGCTAACCGCTAGCACTGACCTGAACAAATGCTGCAACACAGAAATGTTCTGTACACTGCAATACAGGCAGAGAGCAGCATCCACTCATCATGACATTTAACAATTGCCAAACCATACCGAATCATAAAAAATCCAGTTGATCGAATCCCTTAATCGGGTTCCATTGGCTGCTGAGGTGCACTACTTGGACAGACTCCATGGAAACCACTGACTGCATCTGTGAATTTGTAAATCTGCAGAGGAAATTAGGAAACGCTTCTTTCCTCAGTCCATCAGGTCGCCAACAGTTGTCCCCTGACTACAGCAGATCCACATGTGTCCTTGCCTGGCTATCAGAAAGTCAGCACATTTAAAGGGGCAGTGAACAGCTGAATACCCTTCACCTCGACTGTTCCTTGCAAACATGGATTGGAACTCGTCAAAACAGAGGGTTTGGTAAGACTGTAGAAAAATATGGTCGACTCCACAGAGAAGACGTGGCAAGACATGTTGTAAGCTGCTGTTGGTAAGGACAGGACTGCACTTTGAGACTTAGCTGCCAGAGTACTCCAGCATTAGTGCACAGGCTTTACTCTGCTGCTTGCGAGGTCAATTGTCTCTTAAATATAATTTTAAGGCTGCTTAAACCAATTAGATTAGACTAATTGAAGGTCCAGTGTGTAGGGTTGAGGTGAAATGTCTTCCATCTTTATCAGAAGAGAATGAATAGAAAATATAAACACTGCTGTCATTTTTTCAGTAGCCCAGAATGGACTAAAATGTCCTTTTGAGTTTCAATGACAACTAGAGGCTATAGAGTCTTGCAGAAGCCTGGAGGGGAAGAGTGAGTTCAGGTGAACACACTTGATATCTCCAAATCCTACACACTGTACCTTTGAGTTTTTATTCTTGCAATATAAGCACACCGGTCACTTAACATTACACATATGGTGTTTGTATCATCCTCTGATATCAATTGAAAGTTAAAGTTAAGATCTGCTACCTCATCAGGTCAAGCTTGTTGCTTGCACACAGGCAATTTGCTCCTAAAAATAGATCTGGCCAAATCCTCTTAAGTTTAAACCACGCGAGTTGCTTTCTCCTGGGTGCCGTCTACAAATGAGCATGTAAAGACACTTAGGTGACAACAAATCCCTGAGAACAGAGGGACTTTGAGAGGTGTGGTTTACGAAGCCGGTAACGGTCGGGTCGCAGGTGCTCTGAGCTCTCAGTCGAGCATGTAGCCCGCAGATGACTGGATTGTAGCGTTGCAGGTTGCGAGCAAAATCTGCAAAAATGCTGCACGACTCGTCCACCATGGACGACGTGGTGGGTCTGAACAACCTGGTGGCCAACACGGCCTACCTGAGGGCCCAGCACGCCAACCGTACTGAGCTGAGGAAGAAACGCCTCAGCCTCGCGCTGCCCAAGCCCAAGTCCTACGCTCTGTGGGCAGCTGCAGACAGCAGGTACGAGTCCCTGTGCGAGCAGCAGCCCATCGGGAGGAAGTTGTTCCAGCAGTTTCTCCTGACCACCGACCCACAGTATGAGGCCGCCGCCATGTTCCTGGAGGAGCTGAGCGTGTGGAGCTTTGCTGAAGGGGAAGCCAGAGAGAGGGCCGAACGCGGCATCCTCACCAAGTACTGTCAACCTGAGTCCAGCCACTTTCTTTCCTTCCTGACAGGAGAGAATGCAAAGACGTGTACGGAACTATCAAGCAAGACGTTCGACGAGACTACAATGAACCAGCTGAGGGAGGCTACAAGGGACTTCCTGAAGGGACTACCTTTCTGCAAGTACCTGAACAGCCCCTTCTTTTATAGGTTCTTACAGTGGAAGGAGTACGAGAAGCAGGGGATCAGTGACAGACACTTCTATGAGTTTCGGATCTTGGGGAGAGGTGGATTTGGTGAGGTAGGTACCACATGTAACATCTAACACACCTTGTCCGTGGTGAACCCTCAGTTGGACCAGTGGGACCGAAAGCGAATGCTTGTTTATTCCATAAACTTTGGCTCTATTTAGAACTGTGGATGTTTGCAAGTAACTCCAACGGTGTATCTTAAGTTTCAGCTATTGTCACACGTGCTTACTAGTGTCATTGCAGGCTCTCTAACAGACAGGGTGAAGGAAGATCGACTAAGATGTAAGGCTATTATAACTAGCTGCTATGTCCTACAGGTCTGTGCAGTGCAAGTTAAGCTCACGGGCCAAATGTACGCCTGCAAGAGACTGGATAAGCGGCGCTTGAAGAAGAAAGGTGGAGAGAGATTGGCCCTGGTGGAGAAGCAGATCCTGGAGAAGATCAACAGCCTCTTCATCGTCAACCTAGCGTACACATACACCAGCAGGACCCACCTGTGTCTGGTTATGGACCTAATGAACGCAGGGGACCTCAAGTTCCACATCTACGAGCTTGGTGAGCGGGGCATCCGCATGGAGCGTGTGGTTTACTATGTCGCCCAGATCACCATGGGGATCCTGTACCTGCACTCCATGGACATCATCTACAGGGACATGAAGCCAGAGAATGTGCTGCTGGACGACAAAGGACAGTGTCGGCTGTCGGACCTCGGCTTGGCTGTGGAGCTGCCCAAAGGGAAAATGATCTGCCAGAAGGTCGGTGCACTGGCCTGGATCGAGATTATCCTAATTACCTTAACTTTTACTCATTGCTTTACACCCTCCCGCTGTGTGTCCTCAGGCTGGTACGACCGGCTACATGGCCCCGGAGGTTCTGAAGCAGGAGTACTACAGGACGTCGGTGGACTGGTGGGCACTGGGCTGCAGCATCTACGAGATGGTGGCCGCCCGTTTGCCTTTCAAAGACTTCAGAGAGAAGGTCCAGATCGCAGAGGTGACCCGCCGCACTCTGGAGGACGAGTGCAAGTTCGACGACAAACGATTTGATGCTGCAACCAAAGACATCATCAGTAACTTCCTCAAGAAGAAGGTGGAGAGTCGCCTCGGGTGTCGGTGAGGATCAAAGTCTGTCACTTGTGGTTCTCCACAAGATCGTCCATCAAGGACACACATCATTTACTGTATTTTTTCCTTCCAGTGATACCGACCTGCGAAGCCACCCGTTTTTCAAGAACATCAACTTCCACCGTCTGGAGGTGGGGCTGCTGGACCCGCCCTGGGTGCCAAAACCCGACGTGGTCTACAACAAGGATGCCAGCAAGTTCTTAGACACCTCCCAGGTGGAGGAGATGGAGTTTGATGCCAAGGATGAGAAGTTCTTCACGGAGTTCAGCACGGGCGCTGTTCCCGTCAGGTGGCAGAAGGAGATGATCGACAGCGGGGTGTTTGACCAGCTGAATGAAAACGGGCTGAATGGACACGACCTCATAGCCGCGTGGTCGTCCAAGATGTGCGCCATTTTGTAAATCACCTGACCTGATGGGACAGACGGCAGCCATTTTCAATACTTGAAGTCAAGTGCCTGGACCTCAAAGGCCTTTAATAGATGTTTACAACTTAGATCATATTTATAATTCCGTGGCAGCCAAGCGCGATGGGACATCTGTTGTCCCGCACTCTTAAAATAAACCCACTCTTTTGATTTTCCGTCCTCTGCCCGGATGGAAACTCACTCTGACATTGTGCTGCAGCTTTATTCTTTGCCCTCTATTCCTGGTGAGGCAGCAGACCCCCGTGCGTTCATACTTTCCATTACATCACTCAGCCTCGTTGGCAGGCCCGAGTGTTTACACGTGTTGGTAAACAGGCCCCATAATGGCCGCCATCGCCGGACAGCAGCAGCAGCAGCAGCAGCAGCAATAGCATTATGACGAGTGTGTGCGTTGATATGCCACATTACCGCACATTCTCAAAGCGTCACACAGATGCCAGAAATGCCTCTCGCTCAGACGACTGGACAGTGTCATGCGACCACAGCGCTGCTGTGAAGTCCGTCAGTAGCACGCGTTCACCACTAAGTGCCGCCATACCCCTATGAAGTGCATTGAAAGCCTCCTGCAGTGCTCTCCCAGCATCCACCATTGTGTCCTGAGTGCTGCTCAGGTATTTACAAGCACCGGATGACTCGTTTAGCTTTAACAAGGAGATGCTGTGAGACAAATTGTCGTGTGCACATGGATTTTCCACAGGAAAGTGTTAAAATATAATTATTGGCCTCAAAAGGCACACACACACACACGTAATGAACACACACACACACACACACCACTACCTCCAAATCACCCAGTGTTTACAAGCAACCTATAACCGAGACGTTAGCAACTTACGACGTAGCAACAACAAACAATGTAGTCTGATTGTATAACAGACTCTTGCATAGTCTCCATATATGGTACTGATCCGTGTTCCCACTGAATTACAGGCTAGGACACCTGAGTTTTATTGACATATCGTTGTTAAGAATTTATGTTAAAAAGAACTTTTTGCACTGACCCATTTTATTTTGGATAAACATAAAATATTTTGCCTTTATCAGATGCAAAAAAGGGACAAAGGAGGAAAAATGACATGTGACAAAGGGATGTTATTTCGAGGTCAGAGTGCAATGACCTCTACATAACCTGGCTGCTATTTCTGATTTAAAGGTGCAGTGTGTAAAATGTAAAGGGTCTATTCATAGAATGGTGAAATAATAAAAAATCTTTAGGTCATTTGGGAATGAGCTCTAAATACCAACATCAAAGAAGGTCCTCCTCCATGGAGGCCGCCATAATCCTACAGTAGCCAATAAAGGACAAAACAAACACTGTGTTTAAGGAGAGTCTTTTGTCATTTTATTATTATTTTATATATGGCTCCCATCATACTTGAGTTGGGTCAGTTGGTGCAACGCCGCCACTAGATGGCACTAAATCACACACGCTGAACCTTTAATTAGGTTTTGTTATTGTGTATTATTTGTTTCAGACTGTTGAATTCAGGTTTGCTATTTTACTTGAGTCTTTTGCATAGTGAGCCACTTTGTATGTAATGCCAATAATACTTTATCATTTCATAAATAGTTTAATACTGATGACACATTTAAGATACTTGAAATTTGCTGCTTGTTTAATTATTTTTCTCTGTTTTTTGTAATATTTTTAGATGACACTGGACATCGATATGAAGATGTGTTTTTAGAGATTATTCTGTCTGCCAATTAAATCTCAATTTCAAGTTTGTTGGTTCACACTTTGACTTTTACATTTAAGTTTGAATGATAACTGAAGGCTACTACAGTTCAAGGTATGTACTGTGTCTGACTGCAGGATACAATCGCTAAACACTGTGTTCAAGCCCCATCGCCTTATCCTTGACATGCTCTGTTGACGTGACTCTCCCGTGTCCATGGCGACACTGAATGCAGCAATTATAAAGAGATCTTGTTGCTCATTTCAAGCTGCAGATATCATCTATTATAATCCTCTCAGGCAGGATCAGTGTGGAAAAACGAGAAGCAGCTCGTCTCCTCAAAACATCCCATAAACCACAGCAACCGTCCTAATTACAAAACAATGCCAGATCAGCGTTTCATTCAGAGGGATTCATGCTGCACCGTCACTCCAAACCCCTCGCGCACATTGAGACAACGAGGTACATTGACATGTGTTGTGCTTATTCCTGCAGGGGGCGTGGGCGAGGGGTGGGGGCAGGTGGCGGGGGGGGGGGGGTTATGACCTTACAGGCCTGAGAAGTGGTTCTGTTCACGCTCGCCTGACACGAGATTAGAAGCCGGGTTGAGTTGGAAACCCAAGACGCGACGCGGCGGCTCTCGGCGGCGATGGGGGAGTGGAGCGTCCACTGTGGACGATGTGACGACAAGACGGACTCAGCAGAAGGTCTCCAGGAACATGTTTTTACCAGGCGACTACAAGCTGCTGCTGCCAGGGTTCATTTCCCCATGGGGGGGTGGGGGGTGGGGGGGGGGGGTAAAACTCGAGGCGTGATATGAAAAAAAAATCATGCAAAGGCATTTGACTTTTTCCGACAGATTTGTGACATTTGCTGAGTCGCTGGCTGAGATCTGATCTTGTGGCAGGTCAGGATGTGGTTGTTTGTTGTCAGCAGAGGTCATCACTGATTATCTGCTCTCTGCTCCACGCGCACCACACTTATTCCCGTCAGAGCTCGGCCCCACGCTCCACTGCCGCCGCCTGACTCTCCCACCAGCTCAATGGTCAAATATCTTCAAATGGTTTCTATAAATAGCGCGGGCTCACCAGGTGTTTTCACGACCCACCTCGTTCCTGTCACACACAGACATTTCTATGAATCTCTCTTGATCCGTGAAAAGAGGAAGTTGGGGCTCGACGCGGCTCAACCGCGGTGACTTTGCATCTCAGAGTTAACAGCTGTGTCAATGCTTCATCATTGCAAAGTTCTCTTTTCTCCTCCAGGGTCAAGAAACAAACAGGCAGGCTGCTGCTGCTGCTGCTGCTGCTGCTGCTGCTGCTGCTGCTGCTGCTAGGTGACTTTATGCTAAACAAAGGCAGGAGTACATGTGTGTATTCTCCAAATACTGTCCTGTCCTGCAGCCTTAATATCCTTCTAGGGGTCTGAGGAAGGAGGGATGCTTTTTTAGCCAGACCCAGGCAAAGGTCAACGCCCTCCCACTCCCCCCCCCCCCCCCCCCCCCCCCCCCCCCCCCCCCCCCCCCCGGCGTCCCGGTCCCCCCCCCCCCCCACCCAACTCCCCCTCCCTCCTTGCAACACACACACTCACGACAAGACCTGCGTCTGAACCGCACTCCACTTCCTTTCATCTCCGATGTGTCTCTCTCCCTAACTCAACTTTGCGAGGGGATGGTCGGGATACCTTTTGATTCGCCTAATTCAATTTGATGGAAAAACAAATAGACCCGGGGAGTGGGGAGGCAAGAGAAGAGTGGGAGTGGAGGGGATGTGGAGGGGATGGAGGAGAGAGAGAGAGAGAGAGAGAGAGAGAGTGCACGATGGGGGAGGATAAAATGCATACGGAAGAGTGGGGGGGGGGAGTGAAGGGAGTGGGAGAGGAGTTGAAACATCCAGTTCCAGCACGAGGTCGTAAACCTCCCAGTGCTCTGATCTGAGGTGGCCACCACCACGGTGGCTCCGCCTTCAGCCCCTCGGTGCAAACGCCGTCCCGATACTGAAGATAAGTGATTGGCTGTGATGCTGCGGCTCCTCTGCTGTCACATCATTCAGGTTGGGGGGGGGGGGGGGTCCTGTCCAGTTCGGCCTGGTTTGGTCAAACTTGGACCGGAATGTCAGCGGGTTCGTGTAAGTTAAAGGTGCAGGTGTGCACGGTTTGGTGGCATCTAGAGGTGAAGTTGCAGGTTGACTCACTCACCGTTCTGAACGTGCGGGAGAAGCTCATGGTCGACTTCAGCCGTCATTAAAACCCACAAGATGTGTAGTACGTCCACGTTTGCTCCTGTAAAAACATGGCGGCCCCTGTAGAGAGGACCCCCTCCTCGTGGGGCTCATTGAAGGGTAAAAAATAAAACACTTAAGTAATTATACAAAGGCGAAAATGTTAGTATGTCATTGTTGTAAATATTTTCAGCAGTGACGGAAATCTTACGCACTGCACCTTTAAACCATACCTTTGTGCGTGTGTGTGCACTTGGATGTGTCCAAGGTGGGTTTCACAAGAGGGCAGCTCTGAGCGTCCCTGGCCGGGGGCCGGCTCCGGCTCCGGCTCCGGCTCCCGTATTATTATTTTTGGGAGGGCTCCCTCTTCCCTCCGGAGGGCCTCATCTCTCTGCCGCCCCCCTCTCAGGCTGCGGGACGGCGGCCAGGCCCGGCCCCGGCCCCGGCCCGGCCCGGGCCGAGCGGGGGCCCCGGTGGTGTGGATGCGCTGCCCAGCACCCGCAGCGGATACACTGCGCACAGATGGCTAGACTGCATGTTGGCACTCATGCTTTACATTTCCACTGATGCTCAGCAAGTGAATCCGGGTGGAGGGGGGTGGAGGGGGGTGGAGGGGGTGGATCCCACCATCCCACCCCCCAGATGCAGTCTGTATTTGTGTCGTAGGTGCCATAGTGTAGCCGAGGCAAAAAAAACTAAACAACAAAAAACAATAAATTCCTGAATAAATATTATTTCCAGTGTGAGGAGATGGAGCCTCTGGGGGAAACCCGGCAGATCCAGCTCTGCAGCAGCAGCAGCAGATGTGAGCAGCATGGAGGGCGCAGGGTTCAGGGAGGGGTAGTGGTCCACTTTTAGCTTTGGACAATTTAATTGGATAGTTTGTGCTGTGGGTGTGTGAGGGCATGTTGAACTCAGCGATGATGACCTCAAATTGGCCCTAATCGAGCAGACTCATTAGCGGCTGGCTCCGTTCAAAGTTTTTCATTTTTTTTTGTTCTTATTTTACTGTAATCGTCCAAATGGGAGGCAGAGAGACGGAGAGTTGGGGGAGAGTGGAAGACAAACAGAATAAATGGGAGCACGGAGTGGGGGGTGAAAAAACAAATAAAACAAGCAAAGAGAGAGAAAAAAGGGCGAAAAAAAAAAAAAGAGGAGGATGAAATGAGACGAGGGAGAAACAGAGTGGACGCCTGCTTCCTGGCAGCCTCAGCTGCGAGCACATCTGTGTGCGAGAGGGTCCGAGCAGACCCCCACGTGTTTGCTCAGGTCGCCTGATTGCCTTTCCTTCCTCTTCTCTCTCCCACTAAAGACCCGCTGTCCTTCCTCTCACTCCAATCACCACAGCCAAGAGAGAGAGAGAGAGAGAGGGAGGGAGGGGGGGGGCGGGCGAGAGACTCCGACAGGGAGAGAGAGCGGCTCCTGCTGAACTCATGACTCAGTGTTTGTCACATCATTTGAAAAAAGAAAAGAAACAAAAATGGCAGCCGGAGCTAAATAAGAGACCTCGCGCGGATTATTTAGTTACACAAGGGTGTGAATTAGGGCTCTTGTTGTATTTTTTTTTTTTTTTTTGAAATATATTTTTCAGTTGTCCTCTGATGATGCCTGTGCGTGAGCATGTGGTAATGCGCATATGTATGACTGTATGTGACTGCGGAGCCTGCTGTCTGCGCACAGCGGTCCAGCCTTGGGCGCCTCGGCTCCACAAAGAGGCCTTCTCTTACCAATCGTACATGGAGGCGGAGCCTGACCAAAGCATTACCACGCTCCAGGGATCACAGAGTTTCCCCCCTTGATACATCTGATATCACTTATGATTTCGATAATCGAGCGCTCCTCATTAAAAGGAGAGGAGACGCCGCCGCGCGTTGGTGTGCGGGCGCAGGGAGAGGGACGGAGGCGGCGGGAAGTGATGAGGCGTGTGACAGGTCGACTTCAGTATTAAACTTTATTTACTTTACTTTTGTGAGATGGAAAAATGATAAAAACATACAGCTCAGAGCCTCTTTGTCTAAGATAGGTCAGTGTTTTTCTTTACGTAATAACCATGAAATTCAAATCATAACAGTTTCCATGTGTCTCTGACGAAAGCTTAAAGAGTGAAAATAAATTATCGTAGCAATAATTATAACATCAAATATAACAACAATAATAGCAATTAAGCATTTATAAACATTTTATTTACTTTTTTTTTGTTTTTGTTTTTTTTCTTCCGTAAAAGTCCATTATTAAAAACAGGTGAGCGTTTGTGGTGGTGTACAATCCAGCATGTGGGGGGGGGGGGGGTGTTTGGGGGTGGGGGGGAGGGGGGGGGCAGGGGGGGTGGGCTGGCGCTGCAGCTGTGAGACAGTCTTTACACCTGCAGCTCTGAGGAGTCTGTCTCCGTGTGGACGAGACGGAGGCGCGCGCATCCCAGCGCATCACGAGTCGGTGGCGAGGCGGGAACTTTGAAAAAGCCTCTGGTGGCGTCTCCCGTTTCAGGGTCATGGAGAGCTGGGTACCAAAGTGACTTAGTAAAAATAAGCAAAAAGAATGACAAGCATCTCCATTCACTCCTCTCTTTCCTGCAAAGCCTCCAGACCCCCCCCCCCGCCTTTCCCTCCGGGGGGCGCAGCCCCTCGTCACATTAGCTCTTCACAGAGTCCGCAAAAAGCCCCCGCCCCCTCCGCGGCGTCCCCCCGGGTCAGACGTGCCGAGACCCCTCGGCCTCACAAAGTCCGACGGAGCGCCCCCCCCCTCCTCCTCCCCGCCGCTGCGCATGACACCACTTGGGCGCAGTGTGAAGGCCTTTTAGTGTTAATGGTGGCATGTCGGCTCGGAGGAGTTTATCGGGGGCGGCGGGCGGGCGGGGGGGGGGGGGGTTTTTTGGGGGGGGGGGGGGGGGGGGGGGGGGGGGGGGCCGAGGGGTGAGGGGTGAGGGGGGTGAGGGGGCCCCTCAGTGAGGCTCGGCCCAGACCGGCGAGCGATTGGAGTGGTGGGGGTGGCCGAAGGAGGGATGAATGGGCGTGGGAGTGGGCAGCATGTGTCCCGAGTGGCTGAAGGGGGGCAGGTGACCCATGTGGGTCATGTGGCCGGCGAGGCCGGGCGCGGCGCCGAAGGGAGAGACCTTGTCCTGCATGCACTTGGTGAGCTCGTCAAAGCCGTCCCCTGTTCGCTTGTTCCGCTTGGACTTGCTGGACATCTTGCGGTTGCGCGTCTGGATGCCCTCCTTCTTCATGGTCAGGGGTCGGTTAACCTGCGGAGGGAGGGAGGGAGAGAGAGAGAGAGAGAGAGGCGCGTCAGCTCACGGTGGGCGAGAGACAAAGGCCCGCACTGATTTGTTGCGAGCGGCGGCGGCGGCGGCGGTGGCGAGGGGGTTTGTTTTGACTGTTTGGTTCCGGCGCCGTTTATCAGCGC
>JAFBJT010111354.1:66147-81652 GCA_016785325.1 Chascanopsetta lugubris | reverse complement strand
GACCCGGACTTCCTCTTTCTCCGCTCCCACTGCAGAGGATTATTTCAGATTAGCCAGCTCCGCCCGTCATGTGTGAAGGATCTACTACTTTTTCTTAATGAAGGAGGTCAGGGTGCTAGTGGAGCAACAGGTGTAGGTCGTGTGTGGACCGCCATGTGTCAGCCACACGTTCTTTTCATGATGAAGGGGAAAAGAAATGACACGTCAACATGGCTGGAGTTTTTTTTGTTCTGCTTTGTGACTAAATTCACTTCCTCTTCTTTGCTCTAAATATAGAAAATATTTGCGGATGCAGCAGTTTTTTTTTCAGGAATTGTAATTTACATAGATTTGCTTTATCACCAGTTGTTGACATGTCTTTTCGAACAGTATTGGGAATCAGAGTAAGAACTATAAAGATCCCTGACAGCAAATTAGGTCTATTTCATTCTTTCAAAGCTTCAATACAAATAGAACTATTTTAGAAAGCAATATATAAACATACACACGTACAGTGTGTATTCTGTGAAGTAGTTAAATGCACAATTAGAGCAGCAGGGATCAACTGTATGTTTAATGTATTGAAGTTACCTCTCGTGTTGTTATCAGAGTATCTATAATGATTTCCTTTGAGTTTGTGTTACATCTGGCCAAAATTTGAATTATTATATTACTTGATGTATAATAATGATTGCTCCTTTTTGGGGGGATTTGTTGACAATACGAGATAAAAGCTTCAGCGATTGGACGCTTTTAGGACAACTCATAACAATATTTGAGACTTATTGGTAAAGTTTAAATGAAAAATGATTGTCCATGTTTTTTAACTTAATGGTCATTTTAAAAGAAAAGATCATATCAGCTGATAATATACAAATCTAAATGTATCAGTTATAAGAAAGATAAAAAAAGTATGAATGTACTTTGTATTCTGACATTGTGAGTTTCCACTGTTGCGCCTGAAACTACACACAAGTATTTTATTAAACCACAGGGCTCCATGCAAATTCACAGTATAACAGAAGCTGTTGCACCAGTAGGGGGCAGTGTTGGCACCTTTCATTTGTGAGGGTGGGGCTCATTCAAAACAAGAGGAAACCTAAGTGCAATTAAAAGTGGTTTTCGGGACAATCATGGGAACACATGAAGGCTTATTTTGTGTTGATCAGAGAGGCGATTTATTGTGACTGAATTATTTTTGGATTTCATCTATTTTCTAAAAAGAATAAAGGGATCATGTCTGAATAATTGAATGTAGGAGTTCATACCGTTTTCAGGGACCATTGAACCTGTTATCTTCTTTTCATTTTCTTTAGTTTTACTTGTAACCTCACATTTTTTACTTTTTTTTTTCATTTATGGGACCTTTTGTTATTCTGCTTTCATTTCTTACCGCTTTGCATTTTCCTACAAATATTTTAGCTTTTAAAAAAATTCTATCTGTCTTTATTTTTTCAAGCTCTTTGCCATGTAGTGTGAAGCAGTTGCACTTGAATGTCCACGGGATGGAAACATTGATGTGGACACTAAAATAACCAGTTACAAAAAATAAAAGAGTAAAAATCTAACTAATAGCACAGCAGAAATGCCTTTTCTACTTCAATGCTCGTATTAAAAACACGTTTATTAATGTCCCAATAAAAAATACATGATAACAACATGGCACAGATGTGTTTTTATTCTTCAATCGTGATGGGAAAAAGGTGAAAACAGTGAAATGTGTTATTATTATTATTATTCTCCAGTGTATTAGAATGATAAAGACAGTAAATTATACGGAAAAGCAGATGTTTGAGACAAGTGTTGGGGATTCAGTTTTAGTAGTATCACAGTTGTTTTATTATTGAATATATAGGGACATTCATACAACTCTGTTCTGCCTTCAGGTTTTTAAACTGAGTGTAAATCTTTTTTTTTTTTTTTTACATGATTAGAATGTTTGTTTTAGTCCATAATAGCACAAAGTGGAAAGAACTACTTCTGTGTTGGTTGTCAGCAGGTTTGTCTTCCGTTGGCAGAGATATGAAGGTAAGCAAAGAAAAAAGATGGACATATTTGTCTTGTTATCTGCAGTGATTCAAATAATTGATATATTGTGATGTGTTTTTTCCCATTTATTTTTATTTTGTCTGCAATTTATTAATCTTATTTTTCACGATGATAGTTTTTTTTTCTTTTATATTCTTTTCTTTCTCTAAATGGTTCCTAATTCTATTGTGAACTTGTATTTGATAAGATTTTACTTATGTCGAACTTTTCAAAACATGTTGGCGTGGAAATGGAAAGAATTGGTAAATAATTTTAATATTATTGAACTTAAATCTTTGAGTAAAAATGTTATTCTAAAAATTGGTTTCCATGACAAAAAAATACTGCACTTTACTGCAATTTTGTTATGAATAGAATTTATGGTCTTTTATTATATTTTTACCGTCCACAGACACAAACATGTTTATGTCGGCAGATTATTATGAGTTCCCATGAATCACTTGTGTAATTGTCGAATTTCCATTTCAAAGCACATGTTTATTTGACGGTTATTGTCGCCCATGTGTGTCAGCATAAATCTCCCTCTCTCCCTCTCTCTCTCTCTCAGTGCAGCAGCAGAGTGACAGCCGGCAGCAGCAGACACAGAGCGCCTCCTCTCCAGCCCAGAGCAGCAGGCAGTGACTCGGCGCTGTTGCACAGGTCGGTGTCGCAGCAGACGTTGGTGTAGTTGAAGTAGAGGCCCGAGGCGTATTTCTGTCCACTCTGTCCACACTGAGACGCCACCGCGCAGCTCTTCTCGTACATGGTCACCTGCAGGGAGCCTGCACGGGTCACATGGGGTCAAACAAGGCGCCGTCAGGTAAGAAGGGCAAAGATAAAATGAGGTCGAACGAGATATGACGAGTTAAGGCAGGTTAAGATTTGATAGGGTGAGATAACAGAGGGTAATGTAAGAGAGAATAGGTTAAGTTGAGGTAGGTTAAGGTGGAATATAACAAGGTAAGTTGAGGTAAGATAAGTTATTGTAACATCACGTAGGGTAAGATAAGATCAAGTTAGATAAGGTAAGAGATTGGATAAAGAAAGTTGAGGTAAATCAAGATCAGGTAAGTTGAGTTAAGATCAGTTCAGATCAAACGAGTTGAAAGTAAGTCAAGTTAAGTTCAAGAAGGTTAGCGTTCTGCAAAAGTGTCCCTATTAAAGTGGCCACAGTGTGCATTTCAAAATAAAAGTCCCCTCAGATGCAGGCATCCGTAGATGAACCGATCAAATGAAATGAATCCATCTTCAAACGACCAGTCAATAACATTTACTGAACCAGTTCCCAGGCGACACTCCGCACAATGAGGCCTTGTCTCACACACACACGCACACACACACGCGCGCACACACACACACACTGATGTAAACATAACATTAGTGTGACATAATGCATTCCCAATATAAACCCAGACGTAAACAAAGGCTGAATCTTGACCCTTGACCCTGCCCCCCCCCCCCCCCCCCCACACACACACACACATTCTATATATGCAGGTTCCTGGGCCCCGCAGACAGAATAGAACATGCACACGTGTGTGAACTCTAACACGTATGTTACCTCGTTTTCCGACCGCAGTGCTGGAGAGGCAGCGCTGCCCTGCAGGACACTCCAGAGGGAACCGGAGACAGTCCAGCGGAGAGATGGCGGGAAACATGCAGGTGTAACAGCGCAGACACGCTGAGGGAGGGAAGACATAAGATACGATTTTTTTTTTAGGAAATGAAAAATTGTAGCAGAATAGAGATTTTTAACAAGAAATCATCTGTAAAAATAAATAAATAAAAGAAGTTAATTTTTCGATCAACTCCATATTGCCCTCTGGTGGACGTGCGATGTAACTATCACTTGAGTATCTCAAGTGAAACTAAATTACATTTTTGTAATGCAGTTTCCAAATACAAAACTTTTATCTGTGTCCATATAAAAACAATTTTAATTGTTTTTAAAACTGTTCACTCAATCATTTTCGATTTTTATTTTTGATGCTAACTTCCTGTTGTCGAGTCGAAGGATAAAACTCCTTCATTTAAAGTGAAGTAATGGTTTTGATCAGTAGAATTTCCCCCCCTGCATATTAGTGTGAAATAACCAAGGAAGATTTTTTTTATTTTAATCGAAATTGTATAAATAATAAATATAATATAAATTAAGTAAAAGAAAACAATTAAGGCAAAAACAGATAAAATGGTTCCTTTAAAAAAGTGAGATGACCGTAGAATAATCCTTTAAGAAAACGATAAATAAAAAATAAAAAATCCTTAAATGAACTTAAAACACTTGAAGGTGTTGAACTCACCTGCCACAGGCAGAAAACACAGGAAAACAACGAGCAGCTGCCGACGAGTCATGATTTTCTTTTCAACGAGTCGTCACTTTTCAGAAAACTCTTCAGAGTCCTGGATGTAGAAAGTGTTGTTACCAAACTGCAGCCGATCGTCTTCACCCTCTGATCCCAGATTCTTTTATTTTGAAGGTCAAACCCTCGGCCTCGCGTCACCTTATTCCTCTTTTATTTAATTTATTTTTTCAAATAAAACTAATATTAGTGGACAGTTTGTCTCTGCCCTGCAGTCACAGGTTCGAAGTGAACGTCCATCTCAGACGCTGGTGGCAGCGTCTCCTCCCTGAAACACTTTAATTGGATTTGAGGAGAAAATGTGGATCAGCTGACGTTTAGGAAAAGAGCTGAAGAAGCGAGAGGTGGAATTTTCTCCGTTTCTTCTGAAAACAAGAAAAACATCTTTGATAAACTCGCAAACTGGATCAGTAGTTCGGTGAGCACACACGGACCTGAGAATCAAGACAAAGGAAACGGGAGGTGTTTTTAAGCATTTTATTTTGACGTCTACTTTGATGAAATCACGTTTAAGAAGTTACATGTATTTCTTTTTTTTTTTACCCTCTTCAAAAATATTTCTAAATATTTTTCCCACAATTGAATCCTGTTGATTTTTAGTAAATACAACTAAAATCAAACATCTGTCTGTCTGTCTATCTGGCTGCCAATAGACAGAGTTTGTCTGTCTGTCTGTCTGTCTGTCTGTCTGTCTGTCTTTCTCTCGGATGGAGACAGATGAGATTAGAGGTGGAAAAGGAAGTCAAAGAAGGCGGATGAGTCTGAGAGAGAGAGAGAGAGAGAGAGAGAGAGAGGTGGAGTCTTAAAGTGAATTACTCCTCAGGCTGTGTAATGGGAGACATGAGGCCGACATGCAGGACGATCTGCTGACAGAGGTCTTGTGATGGAACGAGCCAAGTTGAGCAGTTTACTACTTAATTCATTACACCGACAAAAACAGAGATAGTAAATGAATAAGCAGGTAACCGTGCCCTTATATGGATGACGATATGATCCAACAGGTTTGAAAAGGTCATTAAAGTCCCTGAGGTTGGATGACGTCGCGCTCTGTAGGGATTCTGTGTGTTATTTCTTAAATCGAGAGTTTTTTGAATGGAGTCTGGTGTGAAGTCAGATGAGGTACGTGTCAGTCTTCAGTTATCATTAAAACACAAAAGGCGGTTAGTTTGTCCATTCTGAGATACTGTAGAAACAAAATGGTGGTCTCCATGGAGGGGACCCATACCTGATATCAAAATAAAAGCTTATTCTATAGTATTAAAAACAA
The DNA here is from genome assembly GCA_016785325.1 of Chascanopsetta lugubris. NCBI lineage: Eukaryota > Metazoa > Chordata > Actinopteri > Pleuronectiformes > Bothidae > Chascanopsetta > Chascanopsetta lugubris. The sequence goes on along the minus strand of JAFBJT010111354.1, from coordinate 76,018 downwards.
CAATTCACACATCCAGGTGATTATACACTTATCAAAAACACTAGTGTAAGCATTTTGGATTCAACAAAATCCACTTAAATCTCGCAGACTGGACCTTTAAAGTAGTGTTGGGCTGTTTTTTTTGTCTTTGTGGCTGAAGGATCTGTGTGGACAGATGGTTCTTTAATCCCGTCTGCGTCCTCTCTCTCCCTCCCTCCCTCCCTCCGTTATACTTTGACATAAACCTCTCATTTCCTTTTTACTGTTTTCTGACTCTACTCCACTCGTTCTTTCCTCCTCCTCCTCCTCCTCCTCCTCCTCTTCTTCTTCTTCTTCTTCATCTTCTTCTCTTCATCAACATTTACAAACTGTCAGCAGAACTGTGCAGATCCGCCACAGACGGGTTTATCTCCGTGTTCACGGTCAAACATCATCTGACCCACATTTTCCAGGAAATCCAGATTATTAATTGTTGTTTTGGTCGTGTCACACAGACGTAAACACACAGAGGAGGCCGTAATCTGTGGGAGTTGAGGGAGAACATGAGGGATGATTGAGAAATAGATAGATGGAAAGACATCTGTTTTTGTATTATTATTAGATAAAAGCTAAATGTGTAAAAAAAAAAAAAGGACATTTCAACAAAACAACAAAACAAGCATACTCAGTACCATATGTATATCAACATAAAAAAAAACAAATAGAAAACACTCAAATATTCAAACTTAAATTAAAAGAAATATGAGACAATCCCTTGTTCGTCCCACAGTGGGGAAATTTGCAATATATTACATATGTTATAAGTTATTAAAGAAATGTACACAAATATTTTAGTGCATTTGAACGTGGAATTTAAGTTTATTTGTACATGAACTTGCAGATTAAGGTCTGTATATAAAGTGATTGGTTGTTGGTGGGCGTGGTTATAACAGAGAGCGAACAGAAGGGGGAGGAGCTGAGGTGGAACAAGTCAAATCAACTGATTGGATCCGGACAGGACGTGTGGGGGAGGGGGAGCAGGGATCAGGCAGCTATAGAGGGAGAGAGGTGCATCAAGCTCACTATGACTACACGGGCAAAACCGGAACAGTGAAGATGGGATGTCTTTCAAAATAAAAGCATAATGGTTATACCATTTACTATATTGCAAACACCGTCAAAGTGACATGTAAAACTGCACTATTTCGTTTCTCTTGCAACGATTTATGATACATTCATTATTCTGTATATTTGAAATGTCCATATAGATTAAATAATGAAACTTAAGGGTGAACTTTTCACAATATATATTTTCTAGAAACACAATATTTCTATTCCATCCTTATTTTCGTATTTGCTTTAAGTTCCAAATATCTTTATTAGAATTATTATATTTGTATTTTACTTATTTGCATGTCATGTCACTGTCACAGTTAGTCCAACATTAATATCGTCTTATTTTGAAAGCAATAACCGGAATTTATTAATCTCACAACCGCCATCTTGACACGTAGGCGCAGGTCAGACGGAGGGAATAACGGAGCGGAGTCTGAGTGGAAATTAAACCTCACGGAGGGAAACCACCTTTAAACCCGGTGAGTATCAAACACGCGTGGAAACGTTCGTTATTTCCGGGACTTTTGCGAATGTTGTCGCCAGTTTCCGGTGTTTTTGTTGTTGTTGTCCAAAGCACGAACGTGATGTAGATAAGGAGGAGAAGTGTTTCGGTGGAGGAGTTGTGGAGGAGCAGCGGGGCGGTGCTGGTTTTGTTCGGGCTGATGCTCACGTCGGTATCCGCAGCTGGACAAAACAAACACACCTCCAAACCTAATCTATAAACAACAACAATAAACAACTTCTGCCTGTGGAGGAAAACGTTCCATTAAAGCGGCTCTTTAAGTGTTGAAAACTTAAAGGTACGCCGTGTAGAATGTTGTGACATCTAGTGGTGAAGTTACCTGTTGATACTTCACCCCAACTCAGCTTTAAAGTGCCTGTAAACTGTCAAATATAGTGTAGTTTGTCCATTCTGGGCCACTGTAACAACATGGCGGCCTCTACTCCTGATGTAAACACAGGGATTAACGAAAAGACATTAAATTAATGAGTTAATTCCATGAAAGTGTCTTAAATTAATACGAGTAAAGTTCAAAAGCAGGAGGTAGATAATGAAGCAAAAAAACGTCACTCGACATTGAAGTGTACAACTGTAGGATTCAGTGACATCTGGTGGTGAAGTGACGCGTTGCAACTCTACTTATTTGACATTTGAGAGCGATGAAGACAGAAAATACATTTTTTCTTTTCCAATTTCAAAAGTGGACATTATTATGTGACACACTGGACCTTTAAAAATGGTGCAGGACCTGGGGAAACATCCTGAGTGGAAGTGTGACAGTGGGAGTCCACAGTGGGTTCACAGGGACATGATGAAAGAGTCATTGTCCTGAATGTGAGTCAGTGGAAATCCTCCATGTTGGGGAATAATGTGTCTTTATGATGTGACACAAAACAAACACCCCTCTGTCTCTGCTGCCTGTTGTTACAGCCGAGAGTCAATGTTTTGTTATTTCGAAATAACAAAACAAAGCAAAATTCATTCCGATCGCTAGTCGAGGACCGCGTCTATGATTCAGCGCCACCTCGTGGCGATTGTAACGGCTGAATACGAAGCGTCCAGCAACAACTCTTTTGAAAATCTATGAATAGACCAAACCAGCCGCCAACTCCTTTGATGAGTTAATTGTTCAATCACTCAATTAGCTGTGTCAGCGCTGACTCACATCCTCCTTATAGTCTGAGCAGGAGGTGACACATGTCTGTAAGCAGGGGGATCAAACATGTGGCCCCAGGGCCAGAACCGGCCCCGCCTGAGGGTCCAATCCGGCCCCTGGGAGGATTTAGCAAAATGTAAATCGTACTTATATATCTGAGTGTTTTCATCAGATTCACTACTGTACTTTATTTGTACTAGAACAAAGGGAAACATTTGAAGTTGTTGTTTATGTCATCATGCTGTGATGTCACTGGTCCCGCCCACTTATGATCTGATTCGGCCGTAGGTGGCCCCCTCCTCCACGGGGTTTCTTTTTTTTTTTTTTTAAGTGGGCGGAGTCACAGGTTATGCTTTGCCCCAACCCATTCAACAGACGTCTTCATCCAAAGCAACATACAGGTGGAGCGGTGGGGAACTGAACCCACAACCTCATGCATTCATAGCACATGCCCTACGACTTGACCACACCCGCCCAAAATGTCAAGATATAAGAAATTGACCTCGTTTTGAAACACAGAGGCAAAAACGACACAAAACACACAAAAAACCACATCGATGGAATGATGCCCCGCCCCCTGCTGCTCCACGCTCTTTTCTTTGTGTTGAACCTGACCCTTGACCTCTCCGTCTCCCCTCTCCCCAAAGCCGAGATCGTCCCGGCGTCTGCAGACGGAGGAGTTGGTGAGACGATGAGGACGAAGAAGATCGTCTGACCACCTCCATCAGAGAACTCGTCCGGCGATTGATGGTCTGCATCTCCAGAGAAAAGCTTTTCAGAGGAGCGTTTATCCGTAAACATGGCTAACGTGTGTCCGTACGGCCGCTTCACCCACGCCGTGGTGCGCGGCGTCCCCGAGACCTTCGGCAAGGCGGCGGGCGAGTCGCGCGACAACGGCGAGGCCTCGGTGGACCTGGCCAAGGCCCAGCGCCAGTTCGGCTGCCTGACCGGAGCCCTGAGGCAGAAGGTGGGACTGCAGCTCATCGAGATCCCCCCCGACCCCGAGCTGCCCGAGAGCTGGAGGATCGAGGACGTGGCGGTGATCCAGGGCGACACGGCGCTCATCACCCGGCCCTTCAAACAGCAGAGGCGCGGCGAGGTAACGGACGCGCGGGGAGGGGCGGGGGGCCGAGAAAACGGCCCCCCGCCACCCGTTTCTGCCCCCTTTTTAATGTTCGGATAAATCCCTAAATCTCACAGAGAGAGAGAGGAGTGGGCGGAGGAGGCGGCTTTTTGTTCCTGTGTCGCATGAAACTTGGAAGGACACGTTTGTTCACATGCTTGATTTTCGATTTCGTTTTCCCAAGGATTGACACTAAGTTTTTTTTTTTTTACAAAACGATGATTTTAGATTTTAAAATGAAGTTTAATTCGACTTTTCCTTAACCTCACTGACAAATGAAACGCTTCAAAACAAAACATGGAACAAAAAATGTATTCCCGCAGACAAGCTCCGCCTCTATAACACCTTATCCTTCACAACCCCAAACTCTCATCTGCACATTTTTTTTCATATTATTGTCGCCTCATCTCATTTGTAAACAAACTCATTTTACATTTAAATCAAATCAAAACGTTCAAGTTACTCCAAAAAAAATACATTAAAGGTACAGTGTGTAGGATTTAGTGACATTGAGTGGTGAAGTTGTGTGTTGCGAGTGAATACCTCTTCACTTTCCAAGCATGTTGGGGGACCTCTTGTAACATGGCCGCCTCCTTAGAGACGCCCTGCTCCCAGTGTAAACACAAAACAAACATGTCTGCACGTCAGCATAATTCTTTGATGATCCCTTTTACGCCGATAGAACTCAAACTCATTTCAGTGAAATCCTGCACACTGGCCCTTTACTGTTGTAACAGTTTGTGGCGTGATGGTTTCCTGTCTCCAGGCGGAGGCGGTGAGGCGGGTGATGTCGGAGCTGAACGTGACGGTGGTGGAGATGGGCAACGAGGAGGGCGACTCCGGCGGCGCCACGCTGGAGGGCAGCGACGTCCTCTTCACCGGGAGGGAGTTCTTCGTGGGCATCTCGTCCCACACCAACCGCCGCGGGGCCGAGGTGCTGGCCGACACCTTCAGGGTAAGATGGGGGCGGAGCCTAACCCGCGCACATAAGCTTCTGGTTTGGCTTTGTTGTGGCCGATGCAAAGAAAGATGGCCGCCGCGCCAAGCCCCCTCTGGTCTGAAGACGAAGCCTGCTGCTGCTGCTGCTGCCAGAGTGAGCAGGTGGCCCTTTGCTGCAATGCATTAGGGGAATTATGGTCTGTAAAGTGTGATGAACGAGGTCGTCCCATTGGCTGAACAATGGAGACCACACAGCCGGACCCTGGGGCTCGACACGACCTCGCACATTAGTATTGATTCCCTCACTTCTCTTAAGTGCATTTCACACACACTTCTGTTTTTAAACACACACTTTTTATCCATGTGTTTGTGTAGGGTGTGTGTGTGTGTGTGTGTGTGTGTGTGTGAGATGAATCATTGTGTGTGGGAGGTCTCAGGTGGTCAGAATAGAGGGGAGATTTAACAGATCAGGTTTCAGCAAATACTCGAGTATTTCACAGGTTTCACTTTATTTTCATTCATAAAAACTCTGTTATATAACATTTTGTGTTTCCTGCCTCCACCAAAGAGCTCATGTTTACATTGTATTGTGAAACAGGATTTATGGGCTGTAACCAATGAGTGTTTGTGAAAGGAAGGCGAGTGTGACTCATGATGAATGTTGGTGTCGGTCTGGATAAACAGAGGATTTATTCTTATCTGTTTTCATTTTCATTTTGTTTTTTAGTTTTTATTATATTGCATTTTATTTTAAATTCTATTTTTGCTTTTTATTTGTATTCATTTTTTGAATTGTACATGGTCGCGTACAGTATTGTTTTACATTTCCCCAGCCGCCATCTTGTTTGTTTGTTATTTCATTGCTCACAGGATCACACCAAAAAAAAACAAAAAACACTCAACCCATTTCCTGCAAACTTGGCAGAGAGCTGAGGTCTGAATCTGATTCAATCTCAGTAAGATCTGCTCCAGATGTGCAGCGTGTCACTGTTAAAGCAACACAGGAAGTTAGTTTTTTTTCTTTCAAAACTGCAACATCAGCTGTTCTCAGACATCGGGTCCTGAACCCCGGATATATCCTCTGAATCGTTTCCAGAGAGGAAGCGCCTACGAAAATGTGGGCGTGGTCACAGCATAATGTTGTGGTGTCAGGTTTGAATGTGTATTTGTGAGAGTATGGATTCAGTCTTTGAACCTCTGCGCCTTCAGGACTTTGCCGTGTCCACGGTCCCGGTCTGTGGTGGAGCCCGGCTGAAGAACATCTGCTCGATGGGAGGACCCGACACCATCATCATCAGCAACAGTGACGGAGCCAAGAAGACTCTGAGGGTGCGTTTGATTTATTTGACTTCGCGTGCTGATGTCACGTGTTATTGATGGCGTTGTCCTCGGGCGCGGGGGTGTGTAATGGCGGGTGTGGTGCACTGCATTAAGTGTGCGGCAATGATGCAACAGTCATAACTTCAGTGTGTGTGTGTGTGTGTGTGTGTGTGTGTGTGTGTGTATAGATGATGGAACAGCTGACCGATCACCACTATGAAATCCTGACCGTTCCGGAGGAAGTGGCGGCGAACTGCATCTACATCAAAGGTCCGTCCAAACGTGACTTCCTGTTGCACCGGCCGGCGGAGGAGTGTCAGGAGAGCGTGTCTGTGAGTGCGACAACAACTCCGACAACATTCAAACACAGATTTACCTCATTTCACCTCCCTATGTTTGGATTGGTGAGACTGGAAAGCAATGGCGTCCAAACTACGGCCCGTGGGCCGCAGTTGGCCCGTGAGCCATCTATAATTGGCCCGCAGCAAATTCTAAAAAACATATAATAGAATGTAGCCCGTGTGAAGTCAGACTTGGTTGTAGTTCTCAGTCCCAACACTCGTTGGAGCTGCCGCTTCACTGAAGATAGTTCAGCATGAAGGTCATTACGTACTCGGCCCCCGGGGCTGCGACAGCGACGTCACGTCATTTTGCTCTCGCAGCCCCTTTTTTTCTCGTATGGTCTCTGAGAACTATCGTGTGATTGCTCAGAAATTTAAAAGAGGGCGTGGAGGAGTGAGATGTGTGTGTGTGTGTGTGAGTGTGTGTGTGTGTGTGTGTGTGTGTGTTATGTCCACCATACGTTACGTCCTGGCCAGAAAGAACTTTGTTCTTGTTCTCGCAGCCGTCGGTTCTCGCCTCTTCCCGCGTCTGTAACAACCTCTAGTGGCTCACTTCTTAATTCCACATCTGACTCCAGCCTGTCAAAGACATTTTCCTTTTGTTATTGGACGTCTTCTTCCCTTTGGTGTCTTCTTCCATTACAGAACAGTATGTTCCACTGCTGCGTGTGTGTATGTGCGTGTGTGTGTGTGTGTGTGTGTGTGTGTGTGTGTGTAACTTACTTGTTTCCTCTCTGCAGGCCTTTCAGAAGCTGCAGGACTACACCCTCCTCCCGACAGCCTGCAGCGAGGCCTCCAAGCTGGGAGCGTCTCTGTCCTCCCTCTGCCTCCTCATCAACAGAAAACACACGTACTTCTGAACACACACACACACACACACACACACACACACACACACACACACACACACATGCAGCGCGTTACACACACTTGAAGGAGGCGTCGCACATATTCCACTAACTAACCTTCTTGTCTATTTATTGCTGAAGGAAACACTGACATGCAGTTATTTGTATGAGGGAGATCTGTCTGTTGCTATAGTCAACAAGCCCACAACTGCCCCCTGCTGGATAAACAGCAGAGCACATTGAATGAAACCACTAACTCTTAACTTCCCACTGCGTAAATCCACCAACACCACTCAGCTGATACCGGACAGAAGACGATGGGTCACTGAGAACAAAAATACTGTAATTTTGACTTTTTTTAATTGCCTTTTTATTTCTCTTGAATTTCCCCCTGACACTAAAACGATGTTTTACATGCTGTGGTACTCATGTGAAACACATGTCTTCAAATGAATAATCATGAATTTCATTTCTGACTGTTTAAATGACGCAATGTGTAGCTGCTAAGTACAGAAATACAGATTTTAAATAAAGTTTTTTTTTTTTTGCTTTTTCAATGTATGAATTTGTAGCTGGTGTAGATGCCAATAAAATTCAACTTCTAACTTGACACTGCTCATTTTGCTCTCATGTGACTTACATGGTCTGTTTATTAGGAACACTTAACTAAATCTACACACATCATTTTGCAGAATTGTTTTTGTAGTTATTGTTTTTTTTAAGCTCGTGTAACATTGTGTTGACTAGAAACTGCAGTATTTGGCCTCTTCATGTTTTGTTCTGTCCCAATCAAGATTTTATAAATAGACATTAAAATCATGAAGGAAGGACAACAAAAACAAAAACACCAAGACAACAAAACAATAATGAATCATACAAAGACAAATAACAACAAAAAGAAAAATGCAAATGACACAACTATCCAAAAAGCCAAAAACAGTACTTCAAGTCAAAATACACACTCACAAAAGCTCCTGATCAAATGCAACACACCTTGACGAGGAGTTGACTGATCCTATTTCGCCCTGGGGTCATTTTGCGGTGCCCTTTCCACATTCCACAGCCGCCTGCAGTGCCACTCGGTGTCTGGCAGCGGTACTGCAGCCAGGCAGCGTCCCTCTCCCGGAAGAGCCGAGCCGAAGCTGCAGCTGAAGTTCCTAAATGAAGACTCGCTCATTGAAATGGCGTCAGTGTCGGGACGTGGCTGTTTGCTCGGCGCAGTGGCTGTGCTCAACTTCGCCTTCGTCTTCGTGTCCGGTGCGGACTTTATCCGGTTCATCTCGTTCAGAGCCATTTACCACAACATCACCGGAGAGACGACGCTGTGTCAAGGTAAGACTCACTTCACCGGGACGGGCTGGAGTTTCCTGGCGTGACCGTGTCCTGGATTCACAGTGTACTGTTCTTTATAAAGTATATTTTGTAATCACGCGTGTAAGTATTGAAGTATTGCTGATTTCAAATGAAAATGTGATGATGATGTCTCATACTATGTGGATCAAAATCCATACTTTCTCGGAGCGTTCTTATCGCCCGGCTAGCTCAGTCGGTAGAGCATGAGACTCTTAATCTCAGGGTCGTGGGTTCGAGCCCCACGTTGGGCGACTAGCTTTTTCGTTTTTCCTTATTTTGAAGACCAGCAACTATCAAGTGTTTAGTTAATACTGATAACAATCTGATATTAATATAAATATATATATATATATGCATATATTTATATGTGAAATGATTATCTGCCCTATGTTACAACCGATGAAAACATTGCTTTTATAATAACAAGACAAACAACACTGATTTTTTTTTCAGTGAACTCCATTTTTCTAAATAGATCATGGTCACATGTCCACCTATCAGTGGTTGTTTTCGTTTTGAATGACAGCATCAAAACTGTGAAGTGTGTCTTTGATGTCAGTCTCTGAGAGGAATGTGTGAACTCTGATGCATGTTTGATGCCTGAGTGCATGTGAACAGTAGCTCTTTGTCCTCTGAGGCTCCATGGTTAACACACGCTGTCATGAATGGACACTTGACCAATACAATACTATAATATTATGAGTATCTACTGCTTTGCTGAGTCACAGTGTATGAGGCCATCTGTATAAAGTACGTAAATACATCAAATATCACAGTTAATCTCATCGTGTCTATTTATTTATGTACATTTGGATCCATTTTATTTTTGATAGACTCCGTCCCGTGGGCGGTGGCGCTGCGGGACGGCGCCGTCCTCACGTCTCTCGTGGTGGACGTGGGGCTCCTGGCTCTGTTCACCGCACAGCACAGTCTCCTGGCCCGGCCCCCCGTCAAACAGGCCCTTCACTCGGTGCTGGGGCCCCTGAACAGGACGGCGTACTGCTTCACTACGGCCCTGGCGCTGCAGGTACAACAACAACACAGGCAGTCCGATCGAACAACTGAGAGCAGCTGGCTCGTGGGACCCCTAGTGGTGAAGTTGCATATTGCAGCTGAGTTTTCCTCTTGATTTTGTACATTCTGGGCTATTGTAAAAAAAAAAAACACGGCCGTGCAAAATGGCCGCCTCCATAGAGAGGACCAGCTTCCACTATA
>JAFBJT010111354.1:30006-50525 GCA_016785325.1 Chascanopsetta lugubris | reverse complement strand
TGTATATATAAAACATCAGACAATGTTATTTAAACTAACTGTAGAAGAGACTCATATTTAATTTATTTGTTTAGAGACCAAAATTTGGCGACGTGGACAGATTCAGCCATTTACATCTTCACACCTCAGAATGGACAAGTGCTTCTGTGGACTGAAGTTAAAGGTGCGTTTTTGAACTTTTTCACAAAGAACCTAAAATGACACTGTTTGTGTTCATCTGATCATATCATTTCTTTTTATCTGAGCCATTTTCTATCTTTGATGTCTTAAACTGATCCAGACCTGTGTTCTGGTTCTGCAGACCTGGCTGACGTCGCTGTCTACCGCAGCGAGCTCTTCTGTCTCCATGGCAGCGGGCGCCTGTCTCACCTCTCTCTGTTGTCCGCCGAGCGCTGTGTGGAGCGCCTGCTGCGGAGGGAGTCCTGGCTTCTTGCTGCCACGGTCTGCTGTATGTTCCAGCACACCATCACCACCAGCAGGGTAAGAGTTGCTGCTGCTGCTGCTGCTGCTGCTGCTGCTGTGCTGACAGACCCCTGCCAGGTAGTGGAGCTCTGACTCTGACTTGGCTCCAATGTGGGCGGGTCCCTGTGTGGGAGGGAGAGCACATGCTGCCACTTATCAGGTACCTGCCCACAGTGAGCACAAGCGAGTACAAGCACTGCAGCTCAAGCAAGTGGCATGTCCATTTACTACCACAGGTGTCACCATAATTGAGCTTTGGACACCATTTGGAAAGTTCCATTTAACTTACGTAAAAGTCCTCATGTTTACAAATCAAGAATTTGACAAGGTCTGGATAATAGGTTTAAGCCCCTTTTGTCATCACCATCTGTGGGAAATCGGTGAGATCAGTGTCTTCAACACATTTTCATACAATCAGATGATCGATATTTGTGTGTTTTATCTTGTGAGTTGAACGTACGTGTTCGTGAATTCAAATCAAAGCCTCTTATTTTTGTAATGCAGGCAAGGAAATCCATCCCCATCGATCGCCTTGAACATCTTCGGTCCCAAGTCAGTGGCACCGCTCACCCGGAGCTGAGTGTCCAGCTGGAGGAGGTCATCACCAAGCTGGAGCCTCTGGACTCCGCCTCCAGCAGCCGCAGAAGCAGCATCTCCTCACACGTGGGTTCAACTTTACCTTAATTCTATGACACGTCCTTGAGTTGTCTGTTAGATAACACCACTGCTGTAAATGATTAGCAACGCACCTATGCATTTCAGTTGCGTTTGGTTGCCATGGACACTACTCTGTTGATGCACGCGTGTCCATGGCATCACATTCAATTGCATGTTGCATGAGGCCACATGCAAGGCTGATGGAGAGGGGTCGTGCTTAGGTTGTGTTTAGATACAGACAGTTACGTACGTAGTTCCACCATGACCCGACATGACTCTCATGACTCATGAGATTCACGGAGCTGTGCATTCAACACTTGTTTTGCAGAGGCGTTCGTGTGAACAAATACACCCGTTCCATATATTTTCATGCGTGTTCTTGCGTTTTTTTGCCTCTTCTCATTGAAATACACCTGGAACAACGACAAGTGTTCTGAAATGTGATGTGTCGTCATGTAGGAGAGCTTCAACGTTCTGGATTGTGGAATCTATCGCGTGATCAGCCGCAGAGGAAGTCAGTCAGACGAGGAGACGAGCTCGCTCATCAACCAGTCCATGTCTGAGGAGGAGAGGCTCAAAGAGTTCAGCTTTGTTCAGGAAGATGATCCAGCGGATCCAGGTACAAGACGCATGTTGATCTTTACGTTTCTATTTCTTTGATCTGCATATATACATTCAATTTACCAGTACAGTAATATTAGCGTTTGACTCTCTGCTACTCTCTGTGTGCTTCTGCACTCTGCACATGTTTATATTTTTTGATTTGTGTGTGTGTGTCAGAAACCAGCGTATTCTCTGCTTCTGCCGAGTTCACTGTAAAAAGAGAGTGAAGTGACTTCTAGTTTTATATTCACCATTCAGTTTTCAGTACCAGAACAATAATGTGGTATTTTCATAACATGAGGGTAAAGAATTTAACCTTTGAATCTGACATCGTGAATTTTGAATGAGCCTCATATATTGAAAGCAACTCAATTCACCTGCAATGTGCTACTTGTTTGTCTTCAATCTAATCACATATATTTGTCTCTTGTTCAGTCTTGACTGCTAAGAATCAATGTTTTTGATTAATTTATAACAAAAGATGAAATCATGTGATCAATAACATGTATTTTCTGTAATAATCATTGATGAATATACTCTTCCACTTGTCCAGCGGTTAATACCCAGTTTCTTGTCTGTTTCATTCTATCCCACATATATGTACATCACCATTTTGGTTCTGTACTTGTCACATCGCGCAGCGTTTGATTTACGTTTGCTCTTCGCCGGTGTCAAGCAAATGTGCACCATCCACCTCTGCATTTTCCACCCCCCTCTGCCATGGATCTCCTCCAGCACTCCATCCATCCGTGTTTTTCCTCTTGCTCTTGCGCACATCTTTACTCAGATCCACAGAGCAGCGAGCGTCCGGAGGCGGAGCGATCCGACCAAGGCCTGCCGTTCCACCTCCCGCTCTCATTCCGGGCCAAACCATCACGCATCGCTCTGCAGGCGGTCAAAGACAGGTGAGCAACCCCAGGGGCAGATTTGTCTTGAGAAGAGACCTTGGGGAAAACAAGATGACATTACATCGTACAAACTGCACCTTTAACCTTCGATCAAGTCATAGTTTGTAGTCCTTTTGGGTTTTCTCAGGAGAATTGAAACTCGTACAACATCTAATCATTTTGAGTTCAGCTGTGCCAGACGTCTCACTTCCTCTTTCCACTGAACTCCCAACTCTTGTTGCTAAACATACCTGTCGTGGCACATGTTATTTTCATCGCTACGAGGAGCTTCTTTTTTCATCGCTGTCTTTTTTTTCCCGCTCTGTAGCGTTTCCAGTTTTGTGAAGAAGACGACAGAGAAGATCAACACCCTCCAGAATTCTGAGCTCTGGCAGCGACCTGAATCAAGGGAGGGAGGACAACTCGACGTGTCACCGGCAACTCCATACTCGGAGGAAATGGAAAATGAGTGAGTAAGAATGGATCTGTGTTGATCCTCTTTCTGGTGATAAATGAGACTAACGTTTGGATGTTTTTTGTCATCTAAGAGTTTATGAGGAAATGCCCAACGCAGAGGCGGACATGCAGGAACTTCGATCAGCAACAGAGCGGGCTATGCAAGTACTCCTTCCATTTTTCCTCCTAGTTGCTAAACTTGTACTCTGATAATCAAATGTAACAAATGCTTTCCAGCTCCCAGATACAAGATCCCTTGGTTCTGCTAGATCCAGTTTGCCTCGGAGATACTCTGCTAGAATGGCTGCCAGTGCTGGAGCGGATACTCGGACCTGCAGAGTTTGGGTCCACCTCCTCCGTCAGGGATTCGACCATGGACGGACCGGAGGAGGAGCGGTGGGAGAGGCCGTATTTGAGCCCTTGCTCTGATCAACCTAAGGAGTCAACCCCAGAACACGTCACAGGGGAGAGGGAGGAGTCCGCGGAGCTCAGAGAACAGGAGAACCAGGGTGACGCCGCCGAGAAAGTGTCTGGCATTTCGAACGGGAGCCTTTTCGAGCCTGCGCGAGTGGCGTCTCCCAAACCTGTCCCATCGGATCTCCTGGTGAATCTCACCCAGCTGGCCACGCTGTACGCGGAGCTGAGCTGCTTCAGGAAGCGGGAGGATGAACGAGCGCCAGCGTGCGCAAAGTTCCTGCGCCGATTCTTCTTCCTGCTGGACCGAGAGCGCATCCGAAGAATGTGTCTGTTGTGTCACCGGGAGAAGCCGGAGGTGCAGAGCTCCTTCACCGAGGCCCTGTTAGGTCAGACTCATGTGCATCAAACCCTGCTCACTGAAATGTCTATGCATTTACAGCCAGGGCTCTTCGATGTCTCTTTGATTTGTACTTGGTTTTGGAAAACAACCCATTTTCTCCTTCCGCAGAACTCACCCAGTCGTGTAAGGTGGTGGAGGTTATTCAGAGAGGCGACTTACTGCGATCGCTGAGAAGTTTGAGGGAGCTTCAGCCCTGGAGTGCACCGGTTCTCCTCGTCCACCTGCACAGGTCAGTTGTACCTGCATTTTCTCATACTCTTTATATCTGGGTTTTAAATATGGTTAGATTAAAAAAAAACAAAAAACAGCCACCATCACAGCATTCCATTGGGGGGTGGAGGCTATATTTAATATATATCACATATTTGAATGTCTGTTTCTGTCAAGCGGAGGTTGCATGTGTGGGCCACATTCTGTTCATTTTTAAATGAGCTGCGGACCAATAGAAAATGAACCACAGACGCTAGTTTGGCCATTTTGAAAACAGTTCACTCTCTCATTCTCCAGGTTGTATGAAAAACACGGGGAGGCGGCTGTTCGCTCCTTCTCCCAGTTCTATCCCACAATAACTCCCGCTGACGTGATGACCATGGCTCAGCCAAGCCACTTCCTGGCCTACCTGGATAATCTGGTCCAATCAAGAACTGAGGAGCACAGGTGGAACTTCGATCCGCTTCCTGTCGGAAATGAGATGTTGAACTCGGTCGCTGAGTCTCCCTTCCACTTCATTTCTGTAGGTTGTCATTCCTACAGTCTCTTCTCGAGCCAGAATCGCTCAGACAGGATTGGCTGAAGCTGGCACTTACCCATGATGCACCACAACGCTGTGATACGGTGACTCCCGCTGGACAGCCCAGGTACCGATTGAACCCGTTAATGTGTGGAAAATGCTAGATTCTGAACAAGATCCCGATGTGACAGATGAACAGTAACTGCGAAACGACGGGCCCTTGTCGGCAGGTGGCACTCACATTGTTTCAGCTGGGGTTACGGGCGCCTCCTGTCCCTGCTCATTCGTCTTCCTGCAGACCTGCTCTCCAAACAGGAGATGGCAGAGACGTGTCGTCTTCATGGGTAACTTTCCGAACATGTCATGTCATCTTCCACCGCTTATCCAGAGCTCTGGGTCGCTGGATATTTCTTCCAGGACACGCAGGGTCTTTTTTGGGGGGTATCAGTGTCAGGGCCAGTGACACTGCAGCAGCAGGGCCTCTTTCTCAACACATAAACACTTTTTCCTCTTGTCATCCATTTAAAACATTGGATCATATTTTCATTGAAATATCTACCCACGCAGGTACTGGACTGGCTACCTCTTCCTCTGCTGTGAGCTTCAGCGTCGCACAGAGGCCTTCTCCTCCATCTGTCAGCTGGACGACATCAGCTTACTGGAGGAACCTGAGGGTAAAACTGTTTACTTTAATTTCACTTCGTACCCATCACAGATGGAGAAAAACACGTCCGCAGACTGATCTCTGTGCCGTGCTCTCCAATCACCCCCAGGGATGGAGCCGCAGACTTTGGACGAGTGGAAGCTCTTGATGCGGTTGTCTCAGGAGTGCAGCATCAGCGGGACAGACTCGGAGCAGGTCGCGGGTGTGAACGGCAACGGTTTGACCAACGGTTCCGGAGACTGTGGCGAGAAGATGAGCCTGGAGAACCTCACCCTGATGCTCGCTCGCAAAGCCGGACCCGACCAAGCGCTGATGCTCCTGGAGGAGTGTGGTGTGCAGCTGGTCCTGTCCCCCCACTCCAAACTGGTGTGTGAGCTGCTGAGGGTCACGGAGAGGAGGCAGAGGTGGGTCAGATGCAGATGCAGTCTTTCATTGTGTTCTAAAAGCAGACCACGACTCGAGAAACGAACCTAAAACAGAAGTCCCTAAACGAAGTGTTTTATTGCAGGGCGATGATCCAGACCATGCTGGAGCGCTGTGATCGCTTCCTGTGGTCTCAACACGCCTGACCCCCATGACCCCCCCCTGTGTGTCGACCAGAGCCTCTCTCACCATAACAAGGTGAACTAACCCTGTGTTAAGACAATTCCCCACTAACGACTGCACTGTAATTGTTTGTCCCTTCTGTTCTCATTTAATTTATGAAAGTCCTTCCAGCAAAAAAAGCCGGACTATCTTTTTAACTTTATTATTATGACCTGCATGAAAGTACGGAAACTCAAACATCTCACATCCTGTTTTGCAACGCCAAAAATATGTAAATAATGAAATGTTCTAATCAACTAATTTAATGTGAATAAAAGTACCTGAATCAAACGCCTTCATATTTTTATAGTTACACACTCGTGTCAAACCTCAGTCTTTCTGAAGTGTGGAGGTCGGGTTCATGATTCTAAATTGCCGCCACCATGGAGAGGACCTGCTCCTGAAATTAAAAAAACAAAGGGCTCCTTCTCGGTTATTGAAAACAACAATTAGGATTGAGTCACTTCAGGTCACTGTTTCAGATCAATAGATTTCTACGTTTCAGATGTTCAGCATCACAGCCGAATCCAGTATGTGGCTCAGCAAAGATAATACTAATACCAACCTAATGAAACGGGGCCGATGACTCATATGATGGTATCACACACCTGGAGCATCAAAGGGAGCGGAGCGGGCAGAGGGTCGCGTCCCATTTCATCATGTCTGACGTATGAAGTGGAGACGCTGAGGAAAACTGAGACCTTTCTGTCTGATTCTTTTTTTTGAATTTCCATTCCTGCTTCTTTGTCTTGATTGGTGGACTCCCAAGAAGCAGTGAAAATTAGAATGTATTACAAAATAAATTGTACTATATATTGACACGCCTATTTGTTAATGTCAATATGTATTTTTTCTTCAAGCATATATTGCAAAACATGGAAAGCAGTGTGTAAGATTTGGCAACATCTAGAGGTGAAGTTGCATATTGTATCCATCACCTTTACCCTGATCTGAGCATGCAGGAGAACCCATGGTAGACTTCACTCTGGGCTACTGTTACAGCATGGTGGCCACCGTGGAGAGGACCCACTCTTCATGTAAATCTACATTAATGGGCTCATTTAAGGGTAATGGAGAAAAAAATAAAACATTCATATACAACCTTTAAACTTCATAGTATAGGTCTCCTCATTTTCCAGCAGGAAATATATTGCCACTACTGGAATCCTGCAGACTATACCTTTAATGAAAAAGAGTTTAGTGGCAATTAAAGGTGGAGTAGCATTCTAAAGCCTTTGTTTTCAAGCAGGTTACCATGGTAACAGAAATGTGTACATTTAGGTGATTTCTCTCTCTCTTGTGATCTATTGAACCCAAATCGTACACAATGGTCCTTTAATATATCAACTCCTTAAAAGCAATAGAACAAGGTGCATGTCAGTCTGTCCCCACCGTGGAACCCAATATTGTGACAACCTGAATTCACTGTATGTACGCGCCAGCATTCCTCGTCCTCCCACTGAGGCCGCCAGAGGTGTTTCATTTATTTCGAGTGTGACAGGCGCTTTTCATCGTGGGCGCGAGCAGAGGAATAACTGTGATTGGGGGAGTTATTAGGCCGAGGCCGGGAGTCCAGTGTTTGATGTTGTATTGCTGTCACCATGAGGACAGATAAGAGGATTCTGCACATACCTGTTGGACCTGCTGCCAGTGTATAAATGGCAACATGGACACTTGGAGACAAACTCACACACACACACACACACACACCTGTGGGCTCTCAAGATGACTCACAGACAGAGCAGCAATGTGATACGACCAGGTGGAGTAAATCCTCTCTGCACAGACTGAACAGTGAAGACGTGATCGATGGACAGAGCACTCATGGTGAGTCTCTCACTTTATTCCTTGATTCTAATTCACTGGATTAAAAATCCCAGATTACATGTGTCCACTCTGCTTTAAGGTGTCCCCCTCTCTGCTTGGACTGACCCTCGTCCTCCTCTCCCTCTGCGAACATGCCTCACTGAGCCCAGGGTCTGACAACACATCAGGTAGGATTTTGACTGTGTCGTTTTGACTTTAAAGGGCACATTGCGCAGAGTTTCTTTGATTTTGAGATGCGCCCGTGTCTTGCTCCGTCAGAACCCGTGTACCTGGGGTCTGCGTTTGTGAAGGAGGCTCTTCGGAGGGCCATCGAGCTGACCGATGCTGCCTACGCCCGCACAAGTGACAGGTAGTAAGACATCTTGATGGACATGTCTCAGACAGAGATGTTGGGTAGAGACATGTGTCCCCTCATGATTGCAGGGGGAAAAAGTCCCTGTCTGAGGACACGCTGAGACCCAGTGACCTGCTGGCTCACTTCAAACACGCTGAGGCTGGGACCAGGACCCAGATCCGGGCTGCAGAGCTGCTGGACAACACAGTGGAGCTGATCAGAGAGATGGTCTACACTCACACCATGGTGCAGCCCGACTCTCATGGTAAAGCACAGCCACCCTTAAAGGTCCAGGCTGTAAAACTGAAGGGACATTTTTCCATTTTGGACTGACTATAGAAAAACTCAACTGATGTTGTTGTTATTATTATTATTATCATTATTATTATTATTATTATTATTATTATTATTGTTGTTGTTGTTGTTATTATTATCATTATTGTTAATATTATTATCATTACTATTATTATCATTATTATTATTATCATTATTATTATTATTAATATTATTATCATTGCTATTATTATTATTATTATTGTTGTTATTTTTATCCTTATTATTATTATTATTATTATTGTTGTTATTATTATTATTATTATTATTATTATTATTGTTGTTGTTGTTGTTGTTGTTTGTCATAAAGAGCTGCTAAGTGATGGGGATGTGGAGGATCTGCTGCAGGCGACCGGCTGCTCGGCTGCGCTGCAGAGACTCAGCTGTCCGAGCGACTGTCTGTCTGAGCGCTACAGATCCATAACAGGAGAGTGCAACAACAGGTCAGAGACACTCACACAACAACAACAACAACAACAACAACAACAAACACGCAGTTGGTGAATGGAGGTTTTCATTGTCCTGTAAAGACAACATCCCAGGCGCGGCGCCGCAAACATCCCATATTCCCGCTGGCTGCTTCCGGAGTACGAGGACACGTGGGGGACACCTAGGGGCTGGGACACAGATCACACCTACCACAACTTCAGTCTGCCTCCAGTAAGACTCCTCTTCACCCACTGTCCCTTCACTCCATCACTCCCTCACTCCTCTTCCCCCTCACCCTGTGTGTGGCGCAGGTGCGCCTGGTCTCTCAGGCCGTGCTGTTCACTCACAACGACAACATCTCCCCGGACTCCACCCTGTCCCACCTGCTGGTGGAGTGGGGTCAGTGGATCGACCACGACGTGGTTTTGACACCTCAGAGTCCCAGTTCAGCCGCTTTCAGGACCGGAGCAGACTGCACACACACCTGCAGCCGGGACACGCCCTGCTTCCCCATACAGGTACACACACCGACTATCGTTGCTCGGGATCCCTTAAAGGTGCAGTGTGTACGATTTGGTGACATCTGGAGGTGAAGTTGCACCCTGTATCCATCACCTCACCTTCACCCTTCTGAGCATGTAGGAGAACCTATGGTAGACTTCAGTTGTCATGAGAACTCAAAAGATGTTGAGTATGTCCACTTTAACCACTGTAACAACATGGCGGCCCCCGTAGAGAGGACCCCTCCTCATGGAGATATACATGAATGGACTCGTTTAAGGGTAATGGGGTAAAAATAAAAAATGTCGGTGATTATAAAGTCATGAAAATGTCAGTATGTCATTGTTTTGTAACATTTTTTTAGAAATGACAAAAATGACCCAAATCTGCACACTGCACCTTTAACACTACATATTGTACCTTTAATAGAAAACGTTATTTTTCAGAAAGAAATTTGCGGCCATAATGTTCTCTTCCAGATCCCTCCCTCAGATCGGCGGTATGGCATCCAGGAGTGCATGCCCTTCTTCCGCTCCGCCCCCAGCTGCGGCGCAGGGCTCCTCCCCCTTCGCCGCAGAGAGCAGCTCAACGCCATCACCTCCTTCGTGGACGCCAGCATGGTGTACGGCAGCTCCGCCGGGATGGCGTCCACCCTGAGGAACCACTCCTCCACTCTGGGCTCCTTGGCCCTCAACCCGCTCCACTCGGACGGGGGGCTGCCCTACATGCCTTTCCTGCCCAGACAGCAGACGCACCTGGACCCCTGCGGCCCTCGGAACTCCACCCCCTCGGGGATGGCGGACAGAGCCACGCCACAGGACAACAACAACACCTCCTGCTTTCAAGCTGGTGAGCGGGTGTAGGACCTCATCTGTCCCGCGGGCATCAGTGAAGGCGTTCCTCACCGCCGGTGTTTCCACAGGTGACTCCAGAGCCAATGAACATCTGGGGATGATCGCTCTGCACACGCTCTTCCTCAGGGAACACAACCGGCTGGTCCACGAGCTGCACCTGCTCAACCCCCAGTGGGGCCCCGAGACCCTTTATCAGGAGGCCCGGAAGATCATGGGCGCCGTTCATCAGGTGAAGCTTCGAGCTCCACTTCACTCACCATGAGTCCCCTCACCTCTCTGACCAGACTCCCCCCCCCCCTCCCACTCCCCCCAGGTCCTGACATGGGATCACTACCTGCCGCAGGTGCTGGGTGAGGTCACCATGTCCCGCCTCGTGCCGTCTTACAAGGGTTACAACCCTGACGTGGACCCCAGCATCGCGAATGTCTTCGCCGCCGCCGCTTTTCGCTTCGCCCACGTCACGGTGCAGCCGGTGGTCAGCAGGCTGGGACCAGGCTACAGCGCAAACGCCGAGCACCCCCCCCTGCCTCTGCACCACTCGCTGTTTGCCTCTTGGAGGGTTGTACAGGAAGGTAAGGACCAAATCATTAAAGGTGCAGTACGCGGGATTTGTTGGGTCGGTGTTTACGAGCACATACAGTCAGGTTTTGGCCTCTCCTGCCCGACAACACCAGCAGCACACTGTAAGATACGCTGTCTCAATTTTCTTCTTAAAGGTGCAGTGTGTAAGATTTGGTGACATCTAGAGGTGACGATGCATCTTGTATCCATCACCTCACCCTCACCCTTCTGAGCATGCAGGAGAACCTATGGTCGACTTCAGCTGTCATTAGAACTCAAAAGATGTTTATGTTCGTCCACTTTTACTACTGTAAATACATGGCGGCCCCCGTAGGGAGGACCCACTCCTCATGTAAATATACATTAAAAGGCTCATTTAAGGGTAATCAACAATTTGTTATTATGAATGGATGAAAATGTCTGTATGTAATTGTTTTGTAATATTTTTTAGAATAATCTCACAACAATCTGACACACTGCACCTTTAAGTGGCTTGAACGAAATCCCGCACACTATACCTTTTAAACTCGGGTCTCACACACACACACCCGTCGTCTCTCTCTCTCCTGGCGTCTCAGGCGGTATCGACCCTGTGCTGCGCGGCCTCTTGTTGTCTCCGGCCAAACTGCAGACCCCCGGTCAGATGATGGTGGAGGAGCTCACTGAGCGGCTGTTCCAGGCGCAGGGGGGGATGCCGCTGGACCTCGGTGCCCTGAACCTGCAGAGGGGCCGAGACCACGGCTTACCGGGTACCGCCTCTCTTGCACCCTTAACATAGCAGACGGTTATGCGGTCACCTACCACTTGAAGCTGGGAGACGGCCGTCAACGCCTACACACTGCACCTTTAACCTCCCGCACTCCATCTGTCCTCCAGGTTACGGCGCGTGGCGAAGCTTCTGTGGCCTCTCCGTCCCCAACGCTACGTCCGACTTGGCCGAAATCTTGGGAAACGTCACGTTGGCTCACAGCTTCCAGCTCCTTTACGGGACGCCGCGCAACATCGACGTGTGGGTGGGAGCCATCTCTGAGCCCCCGCTTCCGGGGGGCCGGGTCGGGCCCCTGCTCGCCTGCCTGCTGGCCAAGCAGTTTAAGGCCCTGAGAGATGGGGACAGGTAATAAGAATAAACACAGTCAGACGTTCAGACACTGGTCCGTGGTTGTATAAATACAACAATGACACAGTACGTCCCCCGAAGAGTTTTTTTTCCCTAGTGGCCACCCATGGTACTGCAGCCAAAAAGCTTTTTTTGACCCCATAGACCACAATAGCCATTTAGATGCCTGTTAAACTCTTTGCAGTGCACCTTGCAAGCAATTACTGGTTTATGTATTTAATGTTTTTAATATACGATATATAAAAAGGCCTCAAGAGGTCAAGCAATAAGAAGACGTCTGAGCGAATCTAAACTGATAGATCCATAGATGTATTAGATATATACAGCATATTTTGAATTGTAGATGCTGTTAAATACCCCAGAGGTGAAGATGAAGTATAATGAGTCAAAAAGACATGAAATTAGCATATCGGGCCCCTTTAAAGGTGCAGTGTGTGCGATTTCGGTCATTTTTGTCAATTAATTATATTACAACACTATGATACACCGACATCTTCCTGAATTTATAATCACCAAAGTGGTTTTTTTTTCCCCATTACCCTTAAATGAGCCCATTAATGTATATTGACATGAGGAGGGGGCCCTCTCCACGGGGGCTGCCATGCTTTTACAGTGGTTAAAGTGGACATACTCAACATCTTTTGAGTTTGAATGAGAACGGAAGTTCTCCTGCATGCTCAGAAGGGTGGCGGTAAGGTGAGGAATACAACCACATGCAACTTCACCTCTAGATATCACCAAATCTTACACACAGCACTTTGAACCTTTGTCTTTCGTGTGTGAGGTTCTGGTGGGAGAGGGATGGCGTGTTCACCAGCGGCCAGAGGAGAAGCCTCCACGCCGCCTCTTTGTCTCGCATCATCTGCGACAACAGCCACATCTCCCACGTTCCCGCCGACCCCTTCTCACGCACCGAGAGTCCAGAGAACATGCGGCCATGTTCCCACCCTCTCATCCCCCACCTGGACCTCGGCCCCTGGAAAGAACCAGACACAGGTGAGGTCTCAGAACTATGGTGAGGATGGGACAAATGAAAAAGGTTTTTCTAATGAGCTTCTCTCTCTCTCTCTCAGATCCCAGCTGTGGTCCCATCCCAAGAATCCAGTTCGGTTACTCCCTCCTCTGTGACTCTGTGATCGTGTATCAGTGTCACACGGGTTTCAAGATGCTGGGGTCTTCATCCATCAGCTGCGATACCAACAACCACCAGTGGAGGCCCTCACCGCCAACATGTCAAGGTAGAAAGATGAAACCAAAGCTGGAGGCACAAGCATGTTGAAGAGAATATTTGTTTTTTCAAATGTACACTTGTACACCAAAACTACAAAATGTCAATGATCATTAGAGGTAGAATTCATTTGAGATGTACTTTGATTGACAGATGTAAACGAGTGTGAAGAGCTGACGTCTCCTTGTCCACAAGACATGGAATGTTCCAACCAACCAGGCTCCTTCGTCTGCTCGGGTCAGTTCACACTTTTATTTCCTCCTTTGTGATAATTACACGTTTCAATGCATCATTAGTAATTTCCACTTGCCCTTACTCCATCCAGAGCCCTCCGCACCCTCTGTTGTTTCCGTGGTAACTGCAGTGATAGTGGTGATTGGTGGTGTGGCCGTGCTGGTGACAATCATTATCTGTTATCAAAAGTAAGTCATTGAGGAACCAGTGAAATTCTAAATGGTTGTATTAAGCTTGTTTATATCGATGTACATCTGTGCATGTATGTGGTGTTTCCATAGTTTGAGGTGAAGATTGTTCACTTCATCACTTGTCACTAAATCCTACACACTTTTTACACTTCAGTGAACTGTGAATAACTATGTGTACGACTTTCTTGCAGATATTTCCCCAAAAAACAAGAGGTGGCTGCTGCTGCTTGTTGCCAAGGAAAAAGTTAAAGGAATATGTGAGTTGGTTGTGTTGCATCCGATATGCTGACATTTCTTCAATTGTGGATTTCCAAGTCATTGTATGTGTGGCACTAAACTACTTTGTCTTGTTAATCTAAAACTCTGTTCAAGTGGATCAAATCAAAGTCACGCTGACGTACAGGACAGTTGGACAACATATAGTCGTAATTATTTGATGAGGCCTCGCCAACACAATAACAACGAGCTGAATAAAGTCTTTTCAATCCGGAAATCTTTCAGGAATGTCTGCACCAAAAACAGATTTTCAGTCTCTAAAGCTCCTCTGAGTGGGAACAGATTCCGACTCCCGTTTATAAACCTGTTGGGCAACTGCGGAGTGTTTTGCAGAGTTTGACCTGAATTTAAACGAAATGTGCTGCGGAGGGGAAAAAAGAACAGATCTCTGAGTCATGTTTTCTTCTGTGTGAATGAATCACGGTGAGACTGATCCTGCCGTCAGACTTTATGTGAATCACGCATGGTACAAAGGTGACCCTGTCTTTGTTTACAAGAGTGTACACAGGTAATTAGCACAACAACAACCTTAAAGCCCTGCAAGGTTCAGAAGAGGCAGTTATTGCACTTTCTGGCACAATTTTCTTCATGTTCACCTTTTGTAAAAATAAAAAAAAATCATTGAAATTGCTTGAAAAGTATAATATATTTATGCATAACATGCCAATGTGCTGCACTCATGCAAAGTCCTTTATGGCTTATACGAAACATACACTGCTGATTGTAGACGTGCAAAATCCAACAAATGTGTATGTTGAGATAATAAGTATTAAAGCTGGTTTACTTTCTGTTGACATTGTAAAGCTGTCGATATTTTGAAGGTAGAGATTTAACAATTAATAATATAGCATATTATTAAGTAAACAAAACTGTGACAAAGATATTTCTAGTTTCATCAACAAGATGAAAGCAATTCATTTTTTTTTTTTACTTCATTAATGGAAACATGAAAAGATGAGCCTCACACTTGAGTAAATCAGTTAAAATCAAATCGAGGCAAACTCATTTGGTGATCGATTACTTGGATCTGTGTAAAAATCTGTCCGTCTTCATTTGAAAGTTCTTAGAAAGTGTCATCCAGGAAAGCATGTTGTCTGTCAATAATCAAAAGATCCATCGGTTATCAAAACAGTTGTTATTCATGCAAAAATAAAGCCTACGGAAGCTACATGGATATTATCAATCTCATATATCTAGAATATGATGTATAGTTGTCTACACCTGTAATACTTGAGGTAAGAGACCAGCTAATCCCTCTGGGCTGTCGCCAACACAGTCATGCCAGAAACATGATACATACCATCTATTGTGTTGACATGAGACTTTGTGTTCACTCCACCTGGGAGGTTCCGAGCTCATGGGATTTTTTAACAAAATCTTTTTTTGAGTCCTTTCTTGAGTATCTGGATACTTTGAAATATAGGAACAATTTTATTTTCTTCTAACTGGAACATGCCTTACTTCCCTTGTTGCTTGACCTCTGCTGCAGCACCACTGGCAACCACCTCTGCTACAAAGTCCTGATCCTGGACCTTCTTCTGTTACAGCAGTTGAATTCAGATGCGTCTGAATAATAAAAGGTCCTGGGGTCGTTCAGTCCCGTGGTACTTCCTGTCAGGTGCTCTAACCCAGGTCGGTGAGGTAGAAACCTAACTTGGCCACGGTCATTTCTCTGCGGAGGCGCATCACCTCCCAGAACATCTGCTCGGCTGGAGGGTGGAGGACAGAGAAACATGTCAGTCTGATCAACTGAATGTAAATCAAATACAGATATACATGAATCACATTCAGTCAGAAATGATTGGAAAAGTGAACTAGCTCTTTATAGGATATATAAATAATACTCAAACGTGAGTTGACAAAGGTTGTGTTCACACAGAATCACTGACAATGATGTTTTGCTGAATCCTTCTCAACAGGAGTTGACGGAGAGTTTCAGTGACAAAAGTTGACATTGTAGCTGAACACCCTCACTGCGCCATTATCTCCCAAACGTGGGAGAACCTCGGTAACCTCCAGTTCTCATTCAATCTCAAAAGGTTTCCAGTTTGCAGATTCAAGGCTACTGAAGAATATCAAGTATCACATTCACACCACTCCTGGTGTCGATATACAAAGCTCATTCTAAGCTTATCAAAACTACAACTCATTTATTGTGGTGATGAAACCCAGATAAAAACAAGAATGATCTTATATTCATACTTTGGATTACAGCCAAAAGTAATGGAAAGAATTTCGCCGACACCTTAAAGGCGATTCAGTCCAAATCCAAACGAAAGCATTTCAAGGGATTTCCAGCACCTGTTAAACCCCTGACACCCATTATATGATGAATTTTGACATTGCTTACCAGTGTGTCTCACTAAGCCCTGTTGGATATAACGGACGTAAGTAAAAAAGTTGCAAACTGCCGTGATCTACAAAAACAAAGACAGGTTGAATATCAGAAACATGTAACGGTGGAGTATCGGCCGAAGGTCTCAGAGAAGTCATGTTTATTTACCCGTGCTCTACTGGAGGGAGAGATGTAGTAGTAGCTCCCCTTGTCGCCGAGCTTGATGCGATGTCGACAGAGTCTCGACACGCCGCTTAATGCGCATTTTCTACAAATGACAACAGATGGGTTGTTAGGGACGGAACAGCCAGAGCCACAGCCGAGGCGGAGGATTGCTTACGCAGACATTTGTAGGAGAAAGCACAAATACAGACGAGCAGTCAGAGATGGTTAGTCACTGTGAGGAGTCGAGAGAATTAAAAGTTACAACAATGTTAACTCAAGCATGTACATATCATCTCTCAAGTTTGAAGATTTAAAAAAAAGTAGAGGTGGGCATGACTCATGTTACAGCACATGAGGCATGATAACATTACCATGACACAGCAATTCTGAAGTCATCAATATGTAAATAAAATAAAATAATACATCGCTTTTTATGTGTGACTGTTGAACACAAAATACCCCTAAGATGCCACACTAGAGCATTTTGCATCTATTCATTAAGGCTGTGTTTAATTTCACAAAGTTGGATACAAACTGAGAACAAAATAAGGATTTAATTCCTCTCTTAATGCCTATTTCCACAAATAGTTGTTTATGGTGACACCTGTGGCAATAAAGTGATCTGCAGTCAGCATTTTGTCGCCCGATGAGTTGTGATGACGATGTATTGTTCATGTTTTATCCCACCTCTACTTGACAGGAGGGTTTCAGTTCATGCGGCAGTAGTTTGTGTTAGTGAAAAGTTTGACAGGTTCTAGGGAGCACTTACGTCTCTATTGCTGCTCTAAAGCCACTGGAAGAAAATAATTTGAAGTCAGACAGAGATGAGAAATGTGCCCAGTTGATTGAACACTGCACAGTAAGACAGTGAAAAACCTATAACCATGAATCACCAGTGAAGAAGAATCCCCCCCAAAAACGCAGGATGATTTTCAAAGTCCATTTGGTGGCTGTGCTTTGAAGTGAAAAGGTGATCAAAGCGAGAGGATGATAGTTAATATGTACACGTGATGACTCACTTGGGGCCTCCGCATTCTACAGCTGAGGCTTTAACCATGGGTAATGCAGACATGGCCACGGGTTCGATTGTCAAAGAGTTGTTTTCCACGGCGCTCTGCACCAGCTGGGACAACTGTGGGGGGACAGGAATCGTACATTAGATAATATCGTAGAGACTTCAGACACTCAAGTATGACGACTAGCACAATGAAGACCTCAGATCTTGTGAAGGAGAGACAGGGGCCGATGTCCTCTCTGTAGATTCGACTCAGGAAGGCTGAGGAGCGGTCAAAACTGGAATCTTCCTTCCACATCAGAAACTCTGCATAAAGAACCGAGTCCATCTGCAAACAAGAGCATATGAATATAAATGTTTTATATTCAAAATGTACATATTGTTATTTTCATCACCCTTGAATGAATATATAGATCAGGACCAGGGCCTCTCTCTACACTTCTATAGTTGTCAGTAGTGGGCTGCTGTAAAAAAAAAAAACATGGTGGACCAATATGGTAGCTTCCCTGCGTAGGACCCACTCCTGACATACACTATGTACAAATCTCAATCTCGAGCAATGAAAACATCTGTTTGTACCTATTTGGTACATTACGCACTCATAAAAAGATCAGTATTGTTTTGCCAACGGTTAAATTTCACCAAAGTTTCAGACCTTTAAATGAGAAAATGAAGATGTGTGACCGAAGCAACTCTTCAGTAAAAGCAGTCTCTATGAGCGCTGCCTTGGAAAGTGATGAGTAACCAATTGGAACATAGACATTTACTTTAACTATGCGAAACACGCTGAGTCACTGTGCACAAACAACCTGCTCTCTACAACGTGAATGCAGATAATTACAGACTCGGCGCCGAGATGTGATGTTATCCTGACCGAGCGGGAGCAGTTACCTGTCTGCTGTCAGTGTCTAAACTCTCTGTCCGCTGCTGCCAGTAAGAGTCATAGGTCATACTGACAGAATGTCCAGGAACCAGGCAGAGAATAAGAGAGAGGAGAGCAGGAACAGCAGGCTGAGAGAGTAGACCAGAGACAGGGAGGAAAAAGAAGTCAGAGAGAGGTTAGCAGGGAGGGAAAGAAACACTGGTGAGCAAGGAGATAGAAATAAGGAAGGGGAGAGGAGAGAGAAATGGACTAGTCCACAAAAGCAAAGAGTCACGAGCCTCACCTCTCTGTCCTCATTGACCACAGGCTGACCGGAGAGAGACGAGGGTTCTGGTTTTCCAGGTGAGGCCGGAAAGGCGCCGCTCGCGCTCTTGTTGCGGGTGTGTCCCCCGACGTGTTTGTACGCCCCCCTGGTCCCCGAATGCTGCAGCTGCGGATGCAGTTGGCGGTTCGGTGAGGAAGGTGTGGAGGTCAATACCAGAGTCTTCAGCGCCGTCACCTCTGCTTGCAGGACGTCGATCTGGACGTCCGAGACGGAGAAATGTGAGGGGGGGCGGGGAGAAAGACCGAGAAATCAGTGACGTGGAGCTGATAAGACTGTTTCCAAAAAAAGAATTCTTTGAACAGCAGCCTAATTTAAGACAAATCAGACCTGGATCCATGAGTAGACGATAAGTCTCGGAGGATTTTTACTGAGACATTAGTTACATTCATGAGTCACACACCTTCCCCTGCGCCTCTTTCAGCTGTTTCTCTGCTCCTGCTTGTTTGACGTTTGCCTCATTGACCATCTTATGGGCTTCCTGTGGTTAAACAGTTCACATCGACACATAGTAAAAGGAGTCACACTGTTGATTTTACACCTGTATTGTGTGTGTAGGTCACTTGAAAATATTGAACACTGTTTCAGAAGCTGAAGATTAAAGAAAAAGAATCAATCATCTGTTCATGCTGATCTTGGAATGGAGGTCTGTCTTCTTTGTCATCTTAAGCCAAGGCAAATTCCTGCATCCTTTCCAGTGCAACAGTCATAGATCTTCCAGCCGATATCGCATGTTAGCATAGCCATAGAATGTATATAGAAAAGGGTTGTAGCTTGGAACCTCATTCAATGTTTAGATTCAGTAGCAGGGTGATGGAGTCTCTCCTGATTTGAGGCAAGGAGGACATGATGAGACAGGTTAGCACCCTCACATTATCACCTGAGTGAAAAAACATGTTTCGAGCCCGTTAAAATGAATGGTGTTTGGACAGCCTCGCGATATTTGAAAGGTTGAAAACAGCATTTGAAAGGAAATGCTTTGTTGCTTTGATCGTAAGTGTAAGGTCAAAGTGCGCACACCGCGGAGCAGCGATTACTGATTACCTCGAAGAGACTGGCCGTCAGCTCCTCCAGCTCCTGTTCCAGCTGATTCCTGACCTGTGACAGACGCTCACACTCCTTGTCTTTAAGTTTCAATTCCTGAAATCGGCAGGAGAAAAGTGTCACAATCGTGCGCGACAGGAAAGAACATTTGCATTGTCAACCCGTTTTGCCTTTTTCAGGTCACGCTACGCTTTTGTGCGTCTTTGTGTCCGAAATGGAGTAGGTTACAACACCCTCTTTGCAGCGTCCAGCTGTTCCCTGAGGATCTCCGAGCCCTTCTCTCTGATTTCTTTTTCTCTGATTTCCAGTGAGGGGCTGCGGAGCCGACAGAGATCGCCATGGTCCCCGCCTGAGGTGGGCCCAGCCTGGCCTCCTCCCTCCACTCGGGACTCTGGCTCTGGATCCAGATCTACCAACCTGTGCACAAAGTACATTGCTGTAACATTCATTTTACAACCCACTGTTATCCCCTTGAGTGTGTCAAGGGAGGCGGCGATGTCATGTCATGTTTACATTGTCCAATACCAAGGACTGCAGATTGAATGATCTGGTCCTTTGAATTGATCTACATTTAATGACACCTGAGGGTGACGTTGCATGTTGCAATAGAACCCCCCCCCCTGGAAAAGACCCCCCCCCCCCCCCCCCCCCATCCTCACCTTTCACCTCCAAGCATATAGGAGAAGACATGGCAGCCATTAGTAATCATTTAAACCCAAAAGATGTTGAGTTATCCATTCTTAGCCACTGCACAAACATGATAGTGATACATGAGGCAACTGTGGCTCAGGGGTTAGAGGGGCTGGTCCCCCCCCCCCATCTACATGCTGGGGTGTCATTAAGGCAGGATAATGAACCCCCATACTGTCCAATGCACAAACAGTTAAAGGTACTGCGAACAGAAGCACAGTATGTGATAGTAAATCTGATACATAGCTACATAAATATACACATGTTTACCCTTTACATGGATACCTCCATGGAGAATACCCCCCCCCCCCCTCCTCTT
>JAFBJT010111354.1:16788-29954 GCA_016785325.1 Chascanopsetta lugubris | reverse complement strand
TACATTGCTGTAACATTCATTTTACAACCCACTGTTATCCCCTTGAGTGTGTCAAGGGAGGCGGCGATGTCATGTCATGTTTACATTGTCCAATACCAAGGACTGCAGATTGAATGATCTGGTCCTTTGAATTGATCTACATTTGATGACACCCGAGGGGGACGTTGCATGTTGCAATAGAACCCCCCCCCCCCCCCCCCCCCCCCCCCCCATCCTCACCTTTCACCTCCAAGCATAAAGGAGAAGACATGGCAGCCATTAGTAATCATTTAAACCCAAAAGATGTTGAGTTATCCATTCTTAGCCACTGCACAAACACGATAGTGATACATGAGGCAACTGTGGCTCAGGGGTTAGAGGGGCTGGTCCCCCCCCCCCCCCCCCCCCCCCCCCCCCCCCCCCCCCCCCCCCATCTACATGCTGGGGTGTCATTAAGGCAGGATAATGAACCCCCATACTGTCCAATGCACAAACAGTTAAAGGTACTGCGAACAGATGCACAGTATGTGATAGTAAATCTGATACATAGCTACATAAATATACACATGTTTACCCTTTACATGGATACCTCCATGGAGAATACCCCCCCCCTGCTGTAAATATGAGGGGGCCATAATTAGTATTTCAGCTCATTTCCCCCCCAGTGTCATATTTGCTTGTTTGTGTTGTTTTTGAGTAAAGTTTGAGAGGCTAGCCGCGGTGTTAGCATGCTGCTTGACGTTAGCTGGAACTTTTTTTTTTGGTCGCGCGGAGAGGTTTCCCCTCAGTGTCCGCCCTTACCCCGTCGGTGTCCGGTCAAAGCAGAGTGACAAACGCCCCCTCTCCCTGTCCGGGTCCCTGTCCTCTGTCCTCTGTCCTCCAGCTGTGCTTCAGTGATGTGTTACACACGAAAAGGTGACCGGAACCTCGTTAGTTTCACTGCAACTAATCTGAGCCGTTTTAAATCTCAGCAGCCAGCGGAGGAATGCGGACGCTGACGTAGACGCCCGACGACTCGGCGTTCGGAAAAAAATGTAAAAAAAAACTCAAGAAAGAGGAAGATACACTCATATAAACTTAATAATTCATGAGTGAAGATGAAAGTGTTTCGGTTGCTAGTTTCATTGACTCACTCTCATCTCCGGCTGCTCGTTTATTCCAGTGAAGAGAGGGAGAACCGTCCTTCGCGACTCTGCCTCCTTTCACACGTCACGTGACCGCGCATCCACCCCCTCGCGCACTCTCCCGCTGTCCTGCCCGCGCGCCCGGGGACCCACACCCACATGCCCCGCCCCTAATATCAGACCCACATTCCCAAGTTCATAACTTGCTTCATGTCAACGTATCGTATCTCAAATGGGCGCCAATTTATACCCAGGTCTCCCTACTCTACCTCCCCCAGCATCAGACCCACATACCCCACCTCATGCCCACACACACAAAAATACCCACATACCCAATTTAAAAAGATCACATAACTTTATACCTAAACATACATTTACCCAGCTTCATGAGCAGCTTCACACCTATAGGATTGACACCCAACTTCATTCCTACAAACAAACCCACAATGCATTATTCCAGTATCCCCAACCTCACACCTACACACCCTTCTATGTAGCAATACCCCCACGTCACCAACTTAATACCCACGAATACCCCCATCATTTTTTTTATCTTTCACAATTTTTATATTTTATATTTATATTAAGACGCTGCTACATTTGCACCATTCACTTTTTAACTTTTTCTTACTTTTTTTAGCTTTTTTCCTCTTTTTTGAATACGTTTGACTTCTTACTCTTATCATTAGCATTAGTATATGTTAAATGTATGCACCAATTCACCACAGCAAATTCCTGCTATGTGAAAACAGCTTGGCGAATGAAGAAATTCTGATTCTGATTCTGATTCTGATTCTGATTCTGATTCATTAATGTGCCAACAGCTTAATAGCCACATGTTCATATACCCTTATACCCAGCTTCACACCCACTTTCATAGTCATATAAGCCACCTGTATAAGGCCATACCCCAGACATACATCTGATTGATACCCTCGATCATATACCCACACACTTTCCAGCACACGCATCTTCACCCTCACATTGATCTGAATATATACAATTTTGAACGTTCTCTCTTCAACTCACCGTCCAACCACACAGCCCGCCTCCTCTGTCCGTCCGCCGCCGGCTCGTTGTCTGGACGCCTTGTGTCCCAGAGCGTCAGGTGTCCCGTAGAAGACAGTGGAGGAGTACACTGCTATTCCCGACCTCCCTGCCTTCAGGATCTCGTACCCTCGACTGGAGGCGTCCGAGGGCGGGGGAGTGGGGGAGATGCGGACGCTGTGAAGTCCTTCGAGAGCGTCCATGTTGCTCTCTCCGACATCAGAACGTGTCTTGATCTGACGAGCCTGAAGTGGGTATCAAGCGCCGACGATTACGGAGAGGAAAAGGTTACGGGCTCGCGACCTCTAGGCGGAGTGTGTGGACCTTTGCGATTTCAAGTTGCGCGTCTGAAAAGCGCAACTGAAACTGCCCTCACCTCACCCTTATCTCTAAAGCACAGGTCAAATGATAGTTCGGTTATCGTTAGGACTCAGGAGATGTGCAGTTTGTCCACTCTGGGCTTCTGTACAAGCGTGGTGGTGCAACATGGCTGCCTCGGTAGAGAGGACCGGCTCCAGCTGCAGTATGCAATCACACCACTAGATGCCACTAGATGTCAAACACTGTCCCTTTAAAGCAAGGTATTCTTATTCAGAGCATCATATCTTTTTTTTTTGTATCTGTAGAATAAAAATATGTCACTGATCTTTGAATGACTCAAGAAAAAGAAAAACCAAAAACATGACACAAGTGTCATGGGGGACAAAGACACAGCTCCACATTAGAATTCTGCAGATACACAGGACTTTGTGGTCCTTCGACTACCTCTATGTTTATTGTTTATTGTTTAATGTGAGCGAACTGTGGTGCTGAATTTCCCAAGGGATTAAATAAAGTATTTCAATTCAATTCAATTCAATTCAATTTCAATTCAAAAACTTCAATCTCTCCTCTTGGTCATGCGGGAGGAATTTGGTTCAATGCGATATCCCGTGTCAACACAAGGAAACAGTACCTCGAGCGTATGTCACATTCAGAGCATGGAAAGACTTACAGAGTAAACACACTCACCACAGGTCTCACAGCAGCTGTTGGAGGAGCATCAACACCAGGGGAAATAGTGTTTTTCAGAGTCAAAGTTGAGGTGAGTCCGCACTTCGCCTTCCCGCTGCGGATGGTCTGGTTAAGCAGGAAGGGTTAATCACTAACCCTCTCTGACCAGTCACAATGCTGCAGTGCACATTTCTTCCAGCAGGGCGGCAGAAGTGTCCACCACACGGTCTCACCTGATCAGGGGTTCGAGAGTGATCGAATACCAAGAGATGCTTTGAATGGGAAGTCATTGGGTGAATGTTAACGTGTCTTTCTGCCCGAGAGAATCAACGTGTGTGATACATTTAAAAGGGACAGTCCGTAAAATCATGTTACACAAATAAGTGTCATTGACCTATTTGTTGGCAGTGCGGGCGCGTTGCGCCGTCCTGGGATTTTGGGTTCGGATTAGCGGGATCACAATGCATCTTTGTTGCCGAAATAGATTAACACATCAAGTGACCGGAGGTGCACCCCCCCCTCTCTCTCTCTCCCCTTTTCTTTTTTTCTTTTCCTGCTTTCCTTCTCACACACTCTCTCCCCAGAACGAGGCCGACACACACCGAGAGCGGCGGCGAGCGCGATGGCCCGGCGTTCTCCTGCTCTATAGTAGGTAACCACATTATTGTTGTTTTTGAAAATCTAACCTTTTGTTGCCCCGGACCCTGGTTTGCTTTGGCTATGTGAACATTCCTCCAGGTGCAGAGGTCGTTTTAAATGAGTCGCACAGGAAGTCGTCCAATACTATTTCATTTGATTTAGCGTAGAATTATAAAAAGCGCTGCTTCGTGTCTCAACATCGAAGTTGTACATAGATCCAATTATTGTTGTCGTATGAGACGTAAACACGTCTAACTTAACTCACTGAGTTATCATTGCTTTGTATTTAGATATGTGACCTCATCGGCCCGATTGTGGTGTCAGACAAAGATCGTCCTTCATGTCATGTCACAGTCGGCCAGCAGGGGGGCTGTGGAGTAGCAGCAGCAGCAGCAGCAGCAGCAGCAGCAGCAGCAGCAGAGATGACAGTGACGTACTCCCGCAGGGTTGCAGATGCAGGTCTGGGAACCTTCTTTCACCTACTGCTCCGGTGGAAAGGCAGCATCTACAAACTGCTCTACAGGGAACTCATCATCTTCACGCTGCTCTACTACTTCTTCAGTGTTGTTTACAGGTACTCTACCACTCATGTTGTGCTGTCAGCACTCTCTGGTGGACAAGTCATGTAATAGTAATGTTTTGGAAGTCAACATTCATTTCACGCTGATAGAGAAATGACACCTAGACACGCCCAACATAATATATTATCAATATATATTATATATATGCATAACAATGCATGCAACAGATGCTTTTATTTCCAAACAGAAAGTGGATATTTAAAGGTCCAGTGTGTAAGATTTGGGATTTTTTTCTTAAGTATTTATATCAGACGAAAATTAATATGAAATAATTATACTTAAAGGTGCTGTGTGTAAGACTTTGGTCATTTTTGTCTCTTCTAAAACTATTACAAAACAACTACGTACATACCTGCATTTCCATGAATTTATTATCACCTTAAAGTTTTTTGTTTTTTTTTCCGATGACCCTCAAATGAGCCCATTAATGTATTTTTACATAACGGGCGGGTCCTCTCTATGGGGGCCGCCATGTTTGTTACAGTAGCCCAGAGTGGACATGCCAAGCATCTTTTGACTTTCAGTGACAACTGAAGTCTACCATAGGTTCTCCTGAAAGAGGATGAGGTGATGGAGAAAACATGCAACTTCACCTCTAGAGGTCGCCAAATAAAGGACCATTATGTTGTGACATGACTTCTTGTTGCTTGTCTCTGATCCAGGTTTGTATTAAATGAGGAGCAGAGGAGGCTCTTTGAGAAACTCTCCATTTACTGCGACCGCTATGCCGAGCTCATCCCCGTCTCCTTCGTGCTGGGTGAGTCAAAGCTCCAAGCCGATTCCAAGAGTCGCAAAGTGAGTCTTCAAATCCTGCTCCGCCCCATGTCTTTATTCCTTTTTCTTTTCCAGGCTTCTACGTGACCTTGGTCGTGTCCCGGTGGTGGGGCCAGTTTGAGAATGTCCCGTGGCCGGACCGCCTGGCGGCACTGGTGGGCGGCCACGTCCGTGGAGCCGACGAGGCCTCCAGGCTGACCCGCCGGACTCTGATGCGATACGCCAACCTGTCCGGCGTCCTCATCTACCGCTCCGTGAGCACGGCCGTGTACAAGAGGTTCCCCACCATGCAGCACCTGGTGCGGGCAGGTACGACGCCCCGGTGCCACCATTGGAGTTCGTGTGCTACAGTTGCCTCTTCACATAAATGCCCCGATTGTGTTCTAAGCACACCGTGACAAGCTCGGGTTTCGGCTACACCCACACATTTATATTCCGAAGGTGCAAGTGTGTAAGATTTGGTGACCTCTAGAGGTGAAGCTGCATGTTATATCCATCACTTCACCCTTCTGAGCATGCAGCAGAACCTATGGTAGACTTCGGTTGTCATGAAAACTCCATAGATACTACTATGGATACTACTGTAAAAACACAAATATATATCAGTGGGCTAATTTAACGGTAATGGGGAAAAATAAAACATTTGGGTGAGTATTTATTTAATACATTCATAAAAATTAATGGACAGAATCGGTACGTAATTGTTTTGTAATATTTCTAGAAGTGACAAAAATGACCAAAATCGTACACGCTGCACCTTTAAGTGAATGCAACCTTTAAGAATTTGGTTGGGATTATTTGTAGTTGTTAATCTTCTAGGTTTGAACCCATGACCCCATTCAAAGAACATGCTCTTCCACCGACGGCTGACCCATCTGTGTCTGTGGCTCAGGCCTGATGACGTCTGAGGAGCTGCGGCACCTGGAGGACCTGCGCTCGCCTCACAACAAGTTCTGGGTTCCCTGCATGTGGTTCGTGAGCCTGGCCCTGAGGGCTCGGTCTGAGGGTCGCATCAACAACGACGTGGCGCTCACCGCCATCCTGACCGTAGGTGCATGTTTGAATCTGCGCATCATCACTGCCAGAACAGCCTGACTCGTCTTCACACTGCCTCGTCTTCCCCCCCCCCCCCCCCCCCCCCCCTCTGCATGTCCTGTTCTGTCTGTGCAGGAGTTGAATAGTTTACGGGCAAAGTGCATGAAGCTGTATGGTTATGACTGGATCAGCCTCCCTCTTGTTTACACTCAGGTTCTCTTCATACTTTGTGATGTCAGCAGACGTGTAGAGTTGATTGACGGGATGATTCTAACATTGTAAAAAAAAATTTCGGGTTATTCGGATTATAGAGGTGCAGTGTGCAGGATATTGGTCAAAGAATTATAGTTCCATGGGCAGAATTTCAACTTTGAATAATTGGATGGATTTCTTATGAGTGTATAATCATCTGAAAGTACAAAAAGTTGTTTTATTGCCGGACAATGAACAGGTCCTCTACAGAAGATGCCATGTTGCGCTACTGCTTTTTAATTTAGAATTCTTGCGATAACTTATGGCGACTATACGTTATCACGCATACATAATAAGAAAGGTGGAGATGAGAATTATTCTGCTGCAACTTGCAGTGTCACCACTACGTCACTAAATCCTGCACACTAAACCTTTAAATGATCAACTCAACATGATCCAAAATAGAAATCTAACCCCAAAAGTACTAAAAGAATGAAGGTAAAAATGACAGAAAAAAAATTAATCCTATCGAATTGAGAGTCCCGTGAAAGTCCTAACATATAGTCCTCCATTAGGTGGTGACAGTGGCTGTCTACAGTTTCTTCCTGGCTTGTCTGATTGGCCGTCAGTTCTTGGATCCAGCTCAGCGGTACCCGGGTCATGATGTGGACTTCTACCTGCCCGTGTTCACCCTGCTGCAGTTCTTCTTCTACGTTGGCTGGCTGAAGGTTATGAGACTTTGTGTAAACCTAACAAGGTGTACTGTGATGAATGGGTCAGTGTGTGTGTGTGTGTGTGTGTGTGTGTGTGTGTGTTTCTAAGGCCGTTCTGCTTTTCATCGTCTCAGGTGGCCGAGCAGCTCATCAACCCTTTCGGTGAAGACGACGATGACTTTGAAACCAACTGGCTCGTCGATCGCAATTTACAGGTTTGCGCGTAAAACAAAGATGGACGATGCGATGGCTCCGAGGGGTGAAACCCAACATCGGCATCTAAGGGACTAGGGGACGTGTCCCGTCTCTGATCTACCTGCTGTGGTTTCCGTCGTGTCCCAGGTGTCCCTGCTGTCTGTGGACGAGATGTACGACAGCCTGCCGCTGGTGGAGAGGGACATGTACTGGAACGAGTCCGAGCCTCAGCCGCCCTACACCACCGCCAGTGCCGAGCACCGCAAGCCCTCCTTCATGGGCTCGGCCCTGGACATCAGGTTCAGTAACGTCCCTACTTCCCGTCCGATGGTCCTCAAACACTCTGATGTGGCTTGACCCAGGTGTGCGTGTGTGTGATCCCACCCAGTGTTCCCAAGGAGGAGATGGAGTTCCAGTCCAACTTGGAGCAGATTAAGGAAAACGAAGAAGCCAACTACTCCACCCCGCTGCTCGGGGGCTTGGGTCGTCTCCTCGGGGTCCAGTCCCCCAACTTCCCTCGATCCTCGAGGGTCTCCCTGCTGCGTCGTCGCCCCGGGGCACCGCTGAGCCGCTTCCCGCTGTACCTGCACGCGGAGGCTCCGGCGACTCCGGGTCAAATGCGTCAGCACTTGAGCCACGATCCGGATTACGCCTTCTCCACCATGCCCCTGTACGAGAGACCGGGCTTCTACAGCTGCCCACAAACACCCATCCACTGCGTACCCCCTGCCGTGCCTCGCCCGCGCCCTCCCCGCAGAGCCCCGAACGAGTGGAATCGCAGCTGCAGCTCCCTCGCCCCTCCCACGGTGGGCTCGCAGCTGCTGCCCCCGGACACCCCCGGCCACGTCCCACAGCCCCCGTCCTCTGCTTTCCCCTGGTTGAGCGAGGAAGGCGGGAGTGCCCCGGCCTTCTCCTTCCCCGACCCTCCGCCCCAACTCTGCCCCATATCGAAACTCAGACCGGGACACGGCCTGCTGTCCCGCCGGCCTCCCCCTCCTCGCCTCACCCTGGACAACCCCCCCGCCTCCGACGCCCAGGCCGGCCCCCCGAGTGCTCGAGCTGCGGGAAGTGGAGGTGAGCGGGTGTTCTCGTTCAATCCTCTCCCACGAGCGGCTGCGGCTGCGGCTGCTGCTGCTGCTGCTGCAAATCCCAGTAATCCCGGCAGCAGCAGCTCTAGCAGCATTAATGCAGCAAGCACCAGCGGCGCCGGCACCACAGGAAGTCTGTGCAATGGTACAAGCCACCCTAATTTCGGTAACCATGGGAACTACAGCGGCGGTATGAAGGCGAGCAACGGGGGCACCAGCAACGCCGTGACCCCGGTTGCCACCCCAGCGTCATCACCACAAGAAACCAATCAGCAAAACTCGCCCAATGATTCCGGGATCTCATTGGCTGAAGGAGACCTGCTGGGTGTGCTGGTGGAAGGTGGCACGAACAAGGCGGCAGGAGGGAGGGAGCAGGACTGAGTGAAGGTGATGCGGCTCTGATTCACGTGGAGTCGACTTCCATTTTGAATTTGAATTTTTTGGCACGCGCACAAAAACACACTTGGAATGTTCCGTCTGAAGTCTGCGGCCCCCCACACACACAACTGAAAGGCATTTGTTAACACCAAGGTTAATCTCTACTTCCTGTTACAGAACAATTAACTTGTTTGTGATGCAAAAAGCACCTTATGAAATGTAACCACGCACAAATGAAGGACTTGTTTTCTCCGACACTGTAACAGGAAGCCAAAACATGACCGTGCGCTTAAGTCTCTTAAGTAATGTTTCCATTCGTGTTGCCTTTAGATATGACTCATTATGTTTGTGCTTGATTTGATCTTTTTTTTCAATAAAGGATAAAACCTTGAATTGTGTATCTAATTCTCTTATCCTATGTGTATACAAGAAATTGTGCAGTGGTTGAAATTGTGCAGAATAAGGGCGTGGCCTCTTGATTGACACCTGGGCCAACCTGATATGTTCTATGGATGCTGTGACGGCACCAGGGACCCGCCCCTGCTCTGCCTCTTTGCCCATTGGACCGGGAAACAGGAGGAGTTGAGCATCGACCTACATTTATGGTCGGTCGAATCGATCCGCAAAAAAAGACAAGAATGTAAAAGTGTAAAGCTTGCTCATTATTTATTCTTACAAAACGCTGCTAGGATAATATATAACAAGGAATGTAACGCGGAGTGAGGTCAGCAGCGCTCCAGCTTACACGGGTCTATGGCTTTTGCAGACATGTAGTGCATTTCATGGTTGAGAGCTGAGCAGCATGCAGAGGAGAGCAGAAGGACAGAGAGTAGTGTAGTGCATCAGAAAAGTATTCAAGTGCTTTCTTCAGCCATGGTGAGTTTGTCAAAGAGGTACTCGGCCATGCCGTTCTGAGGACCCCCCATGCGTCGCAGGTTTGTGATCCAGTCGGCCAGCTGTTTGATGGATTTCACCTGCTCGTCCAGGAAATGTGTTTCGATGAAGTCGCACAACTGCGGGAAAGTAAGGAACAGTTCAGTCATCACATTGAAACCATTGTGTTTTACGCCTCCAATAATGAGGTCGTTGGTGGTCCATTGTAGATACTACAGAACCTCGGTGGTGCAAAATGGTGGCCACCATAGGGAAGACCTGCACTGATCAAGTTGGTCAAATCTTCAGTAAGTCTGATATTGTTTCCAAACATGTGTCTTTTTGTCCATTTAAACGCTGGCAGTGTTTCCAAGCTTCTGTGTTTTACAGACTAGAAACTCTGCACTATGGAGGCAAACCAGGCAAGAACGTGGCAGTCACATGTTTAAACAATAAAATGAGGCAATGCGGACGCAGCCCAAAGTGGTTTGGAGAAGTAGGTCAACCACTTATACGACAATACATCACAGGCATGGAGATGAGATCCAAATGTGTGATTGTGAATGCGGTCCTACCCATAAGGTACGAGTACCTATGTAATAATGATTTGAATCTAAAGTTAATGACGCATTTAATTTATATACAGGCGCAAACGGACACAACATGACTCGGCGGGATCCTGTGAACATTATGACCTTGACGAGCGTCTTACATGAGGATCGTTATGTCCGGTTGCCAGGGTCTGCAGGTCCAGCAGAGACTGGTTTACACTCTTCTCAAGCTGCAGGGCACACTCCAAAGCCTCCAGGCTGCTCCCCCACTCGTCCCGATCAGGTTTCTGAGGCACACATGAATAATTCAGGACGGATCAATAACATGACAGCAAGGATGATTAAATAATGCAACTGCAACCCTCGAAACACAGAAAGGAGTCACTCTGGTGCCACCATGGGGACAAGATTGTCTGAGAATCCTCATAAGAAGCATGTCTTGATCCCTGGAACGCGCCCAAATTGAAAAGTACTCAGAATAATGCAGCTCCAATGTTTAGCTAAAGAGAAATAAAGCCGTGTGTACCTTAATGTCCTGCAGAAAAATTCTGCCTCCCCTCTTGTTCTGCAAAGTCATCAGCTTCTCTGCGTGTACACGCTCTTCTTTCGACTGTGTGCTGAAGAACTTTGTGAGGTTTGGCAGGGATTTATCGTCCCTGTCAAAGTAGTATGACTAAAAATCAAAAGTAAGAAAAATGAGTGAAAAAAAACTCACAAAAACCAAACAAGACAGTTGCTCGTGGAGGGAATATTGTCTCTTACCATAGAGAGGTAAACATAGGAGGCGTACAGCTCCAGGTT
Source organism: Chascanopsetta lugubris (assembly GCA_016785325.1). Classification (NCBI taxonomy): domain Eukaryota; kingdom Metazoa; phylum Chordata; class Actinopteri; order Pleuronectiformes; family Bothidae; genus Chascanopsetta; species Chascanopsetta lugubris. Next base: position 18,991 of record JAFBJT010111354.1, on the reverse strand, counting down.
GATCTGTCTGTTAATGGCCGCCTCGCACTCCTGGTGGAAGTTCTGTCGGATTTGCGAACTCATTTCTGTAAAAAAACGACAACAATGCAAAAATTACACCTGTCAAATTCAAAGCCGATCGTACCCAGGAGGGTGTTTTACTGAAAGCAAGTGCAAAGACCTGGAGAGGTAATCAAACCCAGCTGATGCAGAATACGTTTCATCCTTTCATCAGCATCTACTCAGGAAAACCGAAAGGCTTGTTTCCACCCTTACAGGAGCGTGGGCACATCACGTCTGGATACCCTTTCACCAAAGCGCAAAAAATGCACAGTCATGGTTTCTTGTGCACAATGCATGACTTTTGAGTAACACAAACCTAATAGAATAGAATTGTATTCATCCCCATAGGAGAAATGATGGGACTTATAACTTATATAACTGAAGAACTAATGACTTGGCCAAATAAGCAATAACATGGCTAATGACTAAGCTAATAACAAGCAACAATAACAAGAAATGACTAAATATACAGGTAAAAGCCCAAGTCAACAATGCCAAGACTTAGTAACCTGGGTTGATAACAAGAGGAATGAATAATTCTACTTAATCAACATACTTGTGGTTGTATGTTGTGGAAATGTGTGTTTCAGATAAACACCCTCCACCTTAAATTGCCCAAGGGCAGGCTGCCTCTCCAGGTCTTTCTGTACCAACCTTAGCAACAAACCTTCGTGAATCCTATTGGTTTAAAGCCCCCAACGTGGTTGTCATCAGTGTAGAAGTGGCTTTCAGTGCCTTCAAACACATAACATCAAAGGAGAGATGCCCTTTGAATCTGTCCTTGTGTGTTGCAAAGAGCGGACATGCTGTTGTTATCAACAGGATGCGGTTTATGAACGTTTATACATAGACATGTGTTTAATTGTGGTTACAGTGGTGGTGTCGCTATGAAGTCGTTGCCCCCCAGTGTCAATCAGCCCCAAAACAAGAGCTGACCTTGTACCACCTGAGGTGAAATGGCCTATGAATCAGCCCCTATGCTAACGGTCGGCCCTACCCAGTGTTCGCGTCATTGCGCGCGCCCCTGGGGTGAGCAGAAAGCGTTCATACCTGTCGTAAACACTAGCATTAACATTTAGCTTAAAATGCTACTGTACACTGGGCGGGACAGCTAGCTAACTCAACACAGCTACGTATGACCACACACAATAACACGGTTAGCAATGGAACCTTTAGCAGCCCATTCATCGCAAACACAACACAAAACACTGCACAACACAGGACAACACACGGTGAGACACGTCGCGTTGGCGCCCCTACCTGCTTTGTCGTAGGCAAGAATACGTGTTTGAGAAGAAATGTGACTTTTAAGATGTTAATTCGAGCGGAACGTGGACACACTGAAGTACTCGCAGTATGTTTAACCCAGAGGTTTCAACGTGTACGGGTCTTTGACTCGCCCCTCCCTCCCATTTCACCAAGCATTGGGTTGCCAGATTCGTGAAAAACACGCAGCAGGAAAGTAGTCCAGAAACACACTTTTATTCCTTTGGTGCACGTATGACATTTTGGTAGTTAAACTAGAATCGCAACGAGCATAGATTGATATCGATTAGGAAACGAAGTAAGAATAAGCAACAATCACAAAACAAACGTGTTTTTTTGCCGTGCGCTTTTTCCAAATCTTCTGCTCCTATTAGATGTTTGCATGCTGTGTCCCTTTCCCACTCGTCTCTCAGAATTTAAAGGTACCTGACAAACAGAACTGTATCAGAGAACAATGTGTCCTATTTATTGTAAAGCAGGTCAAACTGTACAACGCTGTTTAATGGCTCACTTACGTAAAAAAAAATCACAACTGGCAACGCAGCAGTTCAGTTCCAACCCTCCAGACATACATGTGCTCCATAGACAGATGTGCACACTCGAATCAGAATAAGGTTAAATTACTGTTCTTTTTTAAAGAAAATAAAAGTATTAAAGTCTGAATAATAATCTGTATTAGCGTATAATGATCCAAATTATTATTTTAATTAACCTAGAATGGGACCTTTATGTCTAAATGAAGTGTAGGTCCTCTCAACAGAGGTTGTCATTTACAACCAAGTTGAATGAAATAAGAATTATATGGTATATTTACACAACAATCCCCATGTGAGCCAATTATATATTTTCTGCAGTAGAAGCAGCTGTTTGACTAACACCTGCACATCTTGCTTTC
>JAFBJT010111354.1:0-11246 GCA_016785325.1 Chascanopsetta lugubris | reverse complement strand
GTGTGTAAGATGTGGAGGCATCTCGAGGTGAAGTTGCAGGTGGTATCCATCAGCTCACCCTCACCCCTCTGAACCTGCAGGAGAACCTGTGGTCGACTTCAGTCGTCACTAAAGCTCCAAAGATGTTTCGTATGTCCTCTTTGGGCTATTGTAAAAACATGGCGGCCCCCCAGAGGGTGGACCCGCCCCTGGTGTAAATATACATTCAAGGGCTCGTTTTAGGGTTTTATATAAAGCAAGTCATACATTGTGGTAATTTTACATTTGTAAAAATGTCTATGTAATTGTTTTGTAATTCTCTTTCTACAGATACAGAAGTGACATAAAATGAGCAAAATCCTACGTACTGCACCTTTAAGGGTAATGGGAAAACATTTGTTCAGGTGGTCATAGATTCCTAAAGATGTCAGCGTGTACGTGTTCTGTAATCATGACGAAAATGTTACACATTGCACCTTTAACAAAGCGCTTTGGGGCAAATGACCCATTGGACTCGTAGCTACTTTGTGGCTGGAAACAAAGAGTGAGAGGAGTGAAAGGAGTGCGGTTGCTCCGGGGGGCTCCTGGCCCGGCGGATGGATGTACGTCCCCCTCCGTCCCCCCACCGCCTGCGTTTAAACGTGCGTTAACTTTCCCCCACTGCTTTTAAATGGATGTTTAATGATCAACGGAGGCTTGGAGCCGCGGTCCAGCCGTCACGCTGGCTCGGTGCGCGCTCGCCGCCGCGCCAGCGCCCGAGGACGCGGCCCGCCGAGGACGCTGCGCTCAAAGGGAACCCGCTTTCCCCAGTGATGGATCATCCCCGGTTGCTCTGGGGGGGCGTGCGTGCGGACCTCTCAGTCGGGGATCCGGCGGCGGCGTGTGATGGATGTGTCCCGGGTCTTTAGGCTCCATACATCAGAAGATTAGCACTGACCTGTGAGTCGTCCGGGCCGCCCTCAGAGCTGCTCCTGAGACATTAGCATATGAGGACGCTGCTCTGTCTGTGGGGGGGCGGGGGGGGCGGGGGTCTACGCAGAGATAGTGTGCTTTATTTGGTCCTGTCACAGCGCAGGTCACAGGAAGTGTGTAGATTAAAGGCTGAGGGCTTTGTGTCGGGTATGAGGGGTATCTGACAGGTCATCAGTCTTCAGCTGGGTGAAGGCTTCTCTCTTCTTCAAATTCCTAAATAGCATCATATAATTAGCCCCCGAACGGAGGCGGGGGGCACGCTTCACCGCGCTGAAACCTACCCCTGTCCTCCCTCTGTCTTCAAGAATTACATAAAAATGCAAATGGATTTCGCTCATTTCTTGTAACGTTGTTATTTTTCATTTTGCAACGCAAAGAGGGGAATTGGGGCAGGTTTACTCCCCCCCCCCCCCCCCCCCCCCCCCCCCCGCACCCAGTGGAATTCTTCCACTAAGGCGGGGCGGCAATTATTTGTCCAGGGGGCCACATCTGAAACCCAGAGTGTTAGCGGGGGCCAATCAAACTTTTTTTTATAGAAAGACCCGTTGTTATCGTTCAATTCGATGATTGAACACTTCTCTGTATTTATGGATTATCTGTATTATTTTTTATTTTAAGCAACAAGTCCAAACATCGTCTCATAACTCAGTAACTCATAACTCAGTAGTGATCAAACATTCTGCCCAAAAACATCTATTTAAAATATATCTTCTCATTTCAAAATCAGACTGGAAGGGAAAGGGGCTGGTTCTTCAGCGCTCAGCTCTGCTTCCTCGCGTGTCAACATCCATCCGGCAGAATCACACGCACAGGAAACAGAGGTTTTTCAATGTAAAAGCGCATTTTTTGCAGCTCGTACCAGACTCTGATTTAAATGCTTTTCATGTGAGCGGCACAAAAGAGTGACTCAGCGCATTTAAACAGGCTCAATTCAACTGATTGTCTTTAAGTTCATTCCCTGACTCTTCTTCGCCGCCGATTCTCGTAAATGAGCGGAACAGTCGGTCCACGGCCGGCGCTCGCCCGGCGCTCGCCCGGCGCTCGCCCGGCGCTCGCCCGGCGCTCGCCCGGCGCTCGCCCGGCGCTCGCCCGGCTCCTCTCCCTCAGCGCTGTTTTCTCTCCCAACATTTAAATGTCACCTCCCACGGTAGGATTGCTGGCATTTGTTGATTCTGCCGATGCCGCCGTGTCCTCGCGTACCGGAGGAATACTTTGAAAAGCCGCTCTTCGGGGAGCGGTGCTGCCGCACACTGCCAACTCTTTGTCTTCTCTCGTCTAATGGCTTGTTTTTCTGAAGCCCGCCGGCTGGAAGGTGGTCTCTGCTGATGAGGCCAATGTGTTTTCAAGGTGAGGGGATATTGTGGGCGAGCCCTTGAACATTCCGCGCGCTTTGATTGGCAGGCGTTGTCGCTGGATATGAGAAGCGGTGGGAGTCGCACGGCAAAGAGAATCTATTAGGTGGGGCGGCGAGGCGCTTTCCCCATGTGTCGGTGCAGTCAGCCATCTTGCTCTTGCCGCCGCGGTGGAACGCTCCCTCCTCGGCGCAATGAGGGAGCGGCTCTCAACTTGGATTTCTGCGGCTGCCAGGAGTCGTTTTGACTGATGTTTCATACTTGGGCTTCGTACGATGGCAGATTATGACTTAAAGGTGCAGTGTGTACGATTTATTTTCTCACCACACCTGCAGAAATGAATAGCAAAACAGTTCTATAAGGACAATTTAAGGAATGTAGATTTGTCTCCATGTGTGATGCGCTTTTTACGTTTCCCTTAAAGGTTCAGTGTGTACGATTTCTGTCATTTTTGTCACTAAATGTTACATACTGACATTTTCAAGAATTTCTAACCACGTAAATCTTTTTGTTTCCATTTCCCTAAAATGAGCCCATTAATGTGTATTTACATGTGGAAGGGGTCCTCTCTACGGGGGCCGCCATGTTTTTACAGTAGTAAAAGAGGACGTACCAAACATCTTTTGAGCTTTAATGACAACTGAAGTCTCCCATAGGTTCTGTGAGGGTGAGGAGATGGATACAACCTGCAACTTCACCTGTAGATGGCATCAAATCTTACACACTGCACCTTTATAACCAAAAATAGGGAAGTATTTATCAGTGGATGTGTATCGAGCTTTTCACGTGCACATAATAAAATGATAAATGATGGATTAAAAATGTGTGATTAAGAAAAATCAGCGGAGGCTTTTCTTGCAGAGTTTTGCTGATTTAAGAATTCTTATAAACACACACACACACACACACACACACACACACACACACACACACACACAGGAAAGGGGTGAGAGTTACTGTGAGCGGCAGTGAGAGACGCACGCTTGTTGTTGATCAGCCAAGCAAATCAGATCTTGATATTTGAAGAGTGCAGTTGTGATTGCCAATCACTTCACAGCTGAGTTTTAATTAGCGGACCCATAAGCATTCTGTCATCTCTCCGCAGAGCATAATCAAGCATCACATGTACTCAAGAGAACAAATAATTAGTTTTCCTTCCACAGGTTCTGTCACTGCGCTGCAAATATGCATAAACACAGCACTTCTAATTGTGTTTGATGCACTCTGCTCGTTATCTGAACGATATCTGAGCCCGATCCGGGGATTTCACAACAGTCTGTGCAGCGGGACGCCGGCCTGAGCTCGGACAAACCTCGCGCTCATTGCTGCAGAAAGCCCCCCGTCTAATCTCCGACTATTCTCCTGGAGGTGGTGCTATAGATCGGGACCCCGGCTTCTTTTCAATGGCTGCGTTTCTGTCCGTGTGCCCCTCAGACCTTTGTTAGGACATTTTAATTACGGCAGAGCTGGGTGTAATTGATCTGGGCTTAGAGGGATTTCACTGTCAATGAGAATGAGCCTGGGCGTTAATACGGCCGAGCAAACGCTTCCACCTCTGCGCTGCAGTCACACACCGCAGACTCCAGCGCAGCCCACTGCACTGGGACTATTTCGGTCCAGAGCAGCAGCTCGCCTTTATTTTTGTAATGGATTAAAGGTGCAGTGTGTGCGATTTCTGTTATTTTGGTCACTTCTAATATCATTTAAAAATCATCACATACTGACATTTCAATCATTTAAAATCACCTGTGTGTATTATTTTGTTCCATTACAATTAAATGAGCCCATTAATGTATATTTACACGAGGAGCAGCTCCTTTCTATGGGGATGTTTTTACAGTGGCCCAGAGTGGACATCCTAAACAGCTTTTGAGTTTTAATGACACCTGAAGTCGACCACAGCTTCTCCTGCGTGTTCAGAAGCGAGGGTGAGGTGATGGATACAACCTGCAACTTCACCCAAATCTTCCACACTGCACCTTTGAATATTTATTTTAATTTTCTTTGTAATCCAACAATATTCATAATTGATCAGAGTGGATTGATTGATTAATCACCTGAGCTCCGTCTTTCCTGTTCATCATCTTATGTGGGGCGCGAGAGCTTGAGGGCATGTGACTGACTAAGAATAAAAGTCTAAATCATCCATTGCCCGTGAACTCTCGTTAGTTAAACATGCCACTTTTGACGTGTAGCAATATATTCAGTGTGTTTACAGGTGTAACATGTACGGAAATGCATGTACAAGATTAGTAACTTAAATAAATAATAGATTGATAAATAGTAATCAGTTATTTCACAACACGTCAAGTAATCACTTTGAGTCCCGCGACTAAACCCGGCCTCTCGAGAGCAACCATCAAGCGGGTTGCTGATGTTGCCCTCGGTGAAAATGAGTTGAACTCCCCTGACTTCCACATATGTCTTGTCACCTGCAGGGGGGCACTTTCTTCACAGTTGCGTATTGTCACCCACAATCTTTAAAGTTTCATGGGGCCGTTAGATAATGCTCCCCCCGATGGGGCTGAATTATTGATGGTCTTGTTTGTATGAGCGGGACGGGGCAGGCTTTTCACTGGCTGAGCTGGTGGGTCTCTTATCCCGGTAACTAAGGGACACGGCACAAACACCCAGAGGAATGGTGTAGTGGAGGAGAGGAGGCGGGGCCTGAAAATGAAATAAAACAAGCCGGGTCCTCTGCTCCACGACTGTTGGGCAGCAGAGAGAAAGCTGTGCGCGACCACACAAGCTTCCTCTGTGTTTGAAGAAACGCTTCGGCAGCTGTGTGTTTTCTAAGTTTCTGTTCTTGTTCCTAAATGTTTTGAGGAGACGAGTGTTTCATGTCATTGGCTTTTAACAAAGCAGGTTGTGAGGTTTGAGGTCCTGCCGCGTGTTTTCAAACAATGAGATTTTGTGGGGAGCTCAGCTGAAGTGATGAGTTGATTCAGTGATTGGTTGATTAAGAGAGTATTTTGTAAGTCAATTAATTGTCTTTAGGTGTAAACATTTCATGACTTCACAGTACGTTTAACTTAAATATAACTTGGTCATATGTACGCTGTAACAGTGCGCTTCAGAGAACTCACTTTTTTGATTGACGGTGGCGATGGTGAATACGATGCGAACGCTCTGCCTAAAAATCAAACCGATGAATAAACCAAGTTCACCATTTTACACACTTTGTAAAATCATACCTGTGCCGGGCCTGATCCGGCCCACGGGCCGTATGTTTGATGGGGCTCGTGTTCGAGGGCATCAACAACAATCATTGTCGAGATTCCACACATTTAAAACATCTGCGTCATTTCAATTCCATTTCTGCTGATACGAGTGGAAATAACTTAAAATCCTACTCATTCGAAGTGTGACGGGGAGAGAGAGGGTGGGACTCCCCCCTCCAGAGTATGGCCGGGTGGGTCCAGGGGGGCACCAGGCTGAGCCACATGTCTCGGCTGCATTGAGGGGGTTGCAGGTCAATAGCTGCGTGATTTGCCGTGTGGAATCAAAGCGTCACATTTTTCATGGTGAGAGAGTCGACGCAGACCAGATGTGTCTCTTCGTGCTCTGTTCTCACTCCGCCCTGTTATTGAAGTTACGTGGATTACATGTGATGTAGCAGTGATAGTGAAAGAGTGAAGACAACCCTAGTGAGCCCCAACTCTGCCCCCCCACCCCCCCACCCCACCCCACCCCCACTCTCATTCTAAAATAAACAACTCCCATTTCCAAGAGGAAGAAACCACACAGCCACGAGCCGACGGCAAAATGGAGGTTGGAGCTGCTCCTCTGACCCTGCATGACAAACTGTGTGTGTGTGTGTGTGTGTGTGCGTGTGTGTGTGTGTGCGTGCGTGTGTGTGTGTGTGTGTGCGTGCGTGTGTGTGCATGTCCTGCACACATAGCTGCATTTCATTCAAAACATCTCCCCTCAACTGCTAAATGTGCTCCACCCTGACAGCTGTCCCGATTCTTACCGCAGCCACTTTCATCATTGTCCTAATTCGCGCTCGATGCCGTTTGCATCACAATGGATCGAGCGCCACTGACTCATGGAAACGGGGCTGAAGCCGATCATTCCGTGCGCTGAATTGCGCTTTCGGCCATATTTTACAATCCATTGATTTAGAGATGTAAAGGCCGGGGATCAAACCATTTGATTTGACAAGCGAAGTCTTGCAGGATTGTTGCGCCGATGAGAGTGAAAGCCAATGTTGCCTTCCGAGACTTTGGTGAATCGATATAGTGCCGTTCTAGTCCAGTGATTCTCAACGGGTGGGTTGTGACCCAAAAGGGGGTCGCGGACTTGTTTTTAGTGGGTCGTGGGGAAAGAAAACCATGTACTTTTATTTTGAAGAGGATTATTCGTGCATCGCAGTGCTGTCTATTCACACCCTTAACAGTAGGGGGTGGTGGTGTGCTGTAACGCCAATAGACGCCCGCAATTTCACAGAAATACAACAGTGACTCCATGAATTATATCTTAAGAACAAAAGAGAGCACATATTATCATCTTCTGTCCCAAAGATGCTCTTTTTGGTTTTTAATCAAACTGCAGCTACGTGTGCGTAAAAGGAAGTGTCTCCCTCTCTAGCATTGCCCCCTGCTGGTTTAAAAAAAAAGATGAAACTAAATGTTTTTGTGTTGACTTAGTGTGATATTTAGTTGTAGCTCAGCAAACTGCCCCACCTTTTTATTCAGTTCATTTGAGCGATTGAAATGGTTCCTCCATTGAGACCCACGGTTCAAGTCCATGCTTGGCTTGTGGAAGTTCAGGATCCTGAAGTAAGGCCTCCATTATTTTGTCAGCGTGTGAAGGGGGGCGACATCCACAGCCCGTAGGTTCCCTGGTCTGTTTTTTTGAAAAGGAAAACAAGTGGTGTATCAGGGGCAGAAACTCCAAAATAAAAACCCTGTGACTGTGTGGTGCGGACAGGAAGAGAACAAAAAAAGTAATTATGCGCCGAGAGAAGAAAAACAAGGCCGGCCAGCTCCCATCTCCCTCTGGAAGCGCTGCAGATTGATGCCTGCGTGTTTTCTGGTTTCCAAAGGAACAGACAGAGTGGGTGGACAAATTAATAGAAACCAATACTGAGAAACACTTTGAATTGAAAACAAGCATGAACCCCGTCCAGGCCTCCAGCATGTGTGTGTGCATATTAAGTCCGTGGCTCGTCACCAGAAAGAGAAGAAGAAGAAAAAAGCCAAATGGTAAAACTGGGCAATATGGCGAAGAGAATACTCAATCTGTGCAGAGAGATTCTTTCAATCGGAGTCTGGATTGAATGAGTGTTGTTAGATTTGAACAGCATTAATGTTATAAAACATTTCTGATCAATAGAATTATAATATTTTTTAGTTGAATAATAAAGCACAAAAAGAGGTTTACATACACTGATCAAATTTCATCAATCATACCTACTTTTTTAAATAATTAAATTAAGCAAAATTTCATTTGCCTTTGTAATGGTTTATAGTGAAATTCAAAAGAGTCAGATAACCACATTTGATGGGTTTTATGACTTGAGTTGCTGCATCCTGGCAACAGAAAGTCATTAAAGTAAGTAGGGACCGTCTGCAAACTCTTGTCAACATGTCAATCACAGTGTTGTTAGTAATTTCACCGAGCTGTCAACACACAGCACCTGGTTTCGCTCCTAAAACTAACGTTTACAGCCCATTAATATTGAGTGCGTTGTTTTGCTTTTACAACTCTTCTGTTTCGGCAAATTTTACGGCTGCAGCTCAGGAAACTATTTTCAGCGAAAAGGCTTTTTATAAACTCACTGTTGCGCTGCCCAACTCACATTTTTGACAATGTGGTGAACAGCGTGGCGCATGTAGCAACTTAAGACTTGAGATGACGAACGGTTGGCATTTCTAAAGCGCTCTCGTAGTCTGGATGACCACTGGAAGAGTCTGGCGCTGCAGCTTTGCTCCTGAGTGGTGTGGCCATCAGGAGCCAGTTGGAGGTTCAGGCTCTTGCCTGAGGACACGACATGTGGGACGGAGGAGACGGGGATTAAAAGCCCACTTTTTGGTTTGTAGATAAACTGCTCGAGCAGAGTTCCCAGGCTCTGGGTTCCCATGGAGACCTGAGCCCTTTTCATAATATCAGCCAAAGGTCTTCCTCACTCCAAGGAGACGCGTTTGTCATCGTTTTTCTACCTGCATGACACCTGTGAGTTCTTTTGAGTTGTGCATTATGTAGCGTGTTCGCTTCCCCATTCCCTCTGCCGAGGTGTCTTTGGGCAAGACAGTGAACCATGCGTTGTCCCATGTCCAATGGGTCAACTTCATCATCCGTATTTAGCAAAGTGCAGAGTGTCAGGAAAATAATTTAACAAAAATACTAATATTAATGTTTGAAAACAGGGCAGTTTTGTCATGTAGAAAATACTATTTCATTTAATGGGGGTGGGGTTGGGGGGCGGGGCTAGTGGACGCAGCTGGTCGTGATTGGGCCACATCCTTGCATGTAAACATCAAGCATGACAGTATCACACAGCCAGGAAATGGAAGCACTTCAAAATAAAACCATGACTTTGCTATTTTTTTTAGCCTCACGTTCTAAACAGCGCAGCTCGTCCTCGACTCCCTGGGCCACATTGAACAGCAGTTCCCATGGAAACGAGCTCTGGATAACGATGGCGCCACCACTGTGGTGTAATGGCGCTGCGCCCTCATTCCACTGTTCAGGGAGCGCTCAGCGCGCTGTTGTGTGTATTATGTAGCATGTTAGCGTTCGCTCTCCGTCTGCTGAGGTGTCCTTGGGCAAGGCACCGGACCCCACGTCGTCCAGTAGAGAAGTGCTGCACAGAGATGCACAGTATGAATGTGTGTGTGACTGGCTGAAGGTAAACGGAGCTGAAAAGCGCTTAGAGGGGTCCTCAAGACAGAAAGGGCTGCACGAATTTAAAAACAATACTTTCTCCTTTTTTTGTGCGTATATACTCGGCGCATATTTAGGGAAAGTCCTCAAACACTGACTCTTTCTGCCCCTGGAAACCTTCAGGGTTTCACTTCCTGTGTCAAAGCAGCTCTGCCTCTGTTCCTCTGGAGGCAGCAGAGACACAACGAAGAGACTCACCAACCGCTTCTACCCACAGGCCGTCAGACTCAGAGATAACAAGTGATTTACACCCCCCACCCCCTGCGAACACACACACACACACACACACACACACACACACACACACACACACACACACAAGGGTTTTCACTTTCTTTTATCCTGTGCAATAGTAAGAGTGCATTTTTTTCTGAAAGGCATGGGCACTTTATTTTCTGAAACTCGTAACTTTTAGAATATATCGCTCCCTCAACTTGTATTGTTTTTACTTATCTTTTTATTCTATGTCGTATCTTTTTCTAACGTACGTTGAGGGGAAATGAGCAGAGAAGGTTTTAACATTGTTGGGTTTAAAGTGTGTTTGACGATGCATATGACGATCAACACTTTGAATCTTGAAGTTAAGAAATGATCATTCAAAAGTCAACAAGCAAAGTTTTCAATCACAAACACTTGGATCCAGTAAACTGAGTTTGAGTCTTTCAGTAATTGACAGTTGTTGACGGCTGAGACACGTTTGGATTATTTGACACAATCTTCAAAGTTCCAGAAATAACTGATGTGTCAGAAAACAAGTCTTTGCATATTTGAAGCAACTTTGTGAGACAGAAGAGGTTTTGATAGTTGGGGCGACCTGAAGAACACTTACCTCAGGGGGTGGCCACATAAGAGCCCCAGATTGTTACCGGGGGCAAACAAATTGAGTTTGATCAGGACCTGTTTTTATCAGTCAGTGAAATGATTGAAATCATCTCATCGGTTATTTATTTGTGCGTTATCTCTGTCGTCTTTATTTCAGTAACAGTTACTCTCAAACACGTCGAATCCAGAAACTCAAATGGATATGAAACAACATAACTTTATAATCAGTCATTTTCAGAAATGTGTCAGGAAAATAATTTAACATTCTGCACACAAATTATTATTATTATTATTTTGTCGACAGTACCGGTCTATTTGAATAAATACAAACAGTTTCTTTATGCTCAGAAAGAGAAACTCTCATTTCAGCAGTAAATTGGACTGGAAACAAATGGGGGGGGGGGGTCGTTTTCCAAAGTGAGACTTTTATTTTGAATGCTAAGGAAGCAAGGGGGTGGGGTGGGGAGGGGGGCAACTGGACGCAGCTGGGCTTGATTGGGCTCCATCCTCGCATGTAAACACCAAGCATGACACAATTATACACCGAGGAAACGGAAGCATTTCAAACTGAAATCGTATCTTTGCTCATTTCGTTTGGTTTCATGAATAAAACAGTGGAGCTCGTTCTCGACTCGGTAAAATGCCCAGGTCTGAGTCTGACGCGAGGTCGAGTCCCGAACTGAAACGAGCCCTGAGGTCGAGTCCCGAACTGAAACGAGCCCTGAGGTCGAGTCCCGAACTGAAACGAGCCCTGAGGTCGAGTCCCGAACTGAAACGTGCCCCGACGCAACGAGCCTGAGAAATGGAAAACAGATCAAATGATCCTGCATCTCTCTCGCTCTCTCTCTCTCTCTCTTTCTCTCTCTCTCTCTCTCTCTCTCTCTCTCTCTCTCTCTCTCTCTCTCTCGCTCTCTCTCTCTCGCTCTCTCTCTCTCTCGCTCTCTCTCGCTCTCTCTCGTATCCCGATGGTTTCACCTGCAGAGAGGCGCAGTGGATCTCCGCCGCTGACGGTTAAACGTGGCGGTGGGTCCTTAATAGTATTGGCAGTGGTCCCGCGGGACTCATTAGGTTCGGTGATTTCTCCACACTGCTGTGTAACGGCCGAGGTACATATGAGGCCATTTTTGAACAGGACGACTCTGGTTGCACCCGTGTCGCTGTGGTTTCGCAAATTAAATCTGATTCCCGGAAAAACCCCGCACCTCCCCCCCACCCCCCACCCCCCACCCCACC
>JAFBJT010111353.1:33788-45871 GCA_016785325.1 Chascanopsetta lugubris | reverse complement strand
CTGGGGGAGTGGGACACTTTGAGGATTCACATTGATCTGTTGTTCTCTCTTCATGCTCCCTATGTGCATGTGTGTGTAGGTATGCGGATTGGCGCTCATGCACCGCTGTAGTTTGTTGTTGGTGGGGGTTGTTTCAGTCGGCCAGTGCGCGGGGGGGGGGGGGGGGGGGGGGGGGGTGGGGGGGGGGGGTTGTACCAGGGAGCCATAAATTCTAAAGGTACATGTCAAGATCAAGGGCAGCGGGTGTTTGTGTGTGTGTGTTTGTGAAAGAGAGAGAGTTAGAGATTGCAGTGGAGTCAGCTGACCGAGGCCAAATAAACTACAGAGAGCGCACACATTCCAGAGATCATCTTATATCATTGGATATGTATTTGCCCCCATGCATCCCCCCTTCATCTCGGAGCACCTACTGCAAAAAAAGGCTGAGAGCAGCAGAAGCCTGTGTACTGGCTTTTGATCAGCACACCACAGCAGCTCTAGGAAAGCCCAGCACATGTCTCAGCACTCGTGTGTGTGTGTGTGTGTGTGTGTGTGTGTGTGTGTGTGTGTGTGTGTGTGTGTGTGTGTGTGTGTGTGTGTGTGTGTGTGTGTGTGTGTGTACGCAGGTGGTCGGGTTACTTAAAGGTGGCTGTTTTGACTTTCGGGTCTGATCTGGACAACGCTGACCTCACTCTTCAGGTTATTTCTCAGAATCAGTATAGGTGGACATTAATGTTTGATAGCTCATAGCAGTAAAAGATAACATACAATATGAAGTAGGTGTTCTCTCGCCGGGGTCATTCAAGTTCAATACATGTTTTTCAACAAGAGACGGGGGGGCATCGTGCGCTAACGTGGAGGAGTTGAAGTGATGTGTGACTGAACTATTACTTTCAAAGGCGCGCTCTCAGTCCGCTGGTGGGAGAGTGTTCACGTGAACGAGCGCGCTGGTCTCTGTGTGCACGGATCGCTCCGCTGTGTAATACCCTAAATCTGAAAATTGGTACGATGGCGCAGCGCCAGTGTTCCATTCCTTAGGGAGAGACCTGAGAGGTCACAGTGAAGGAGACATGAATTGACATGTGTTTTTTCGCTAATTCATTATTGATGCTACCATTACAATATACGGTATGTGTTTGTGTGGGTGCCAGCATGATTCTCCAGATTTACTTCACAGCATCAAAAGCATGGCTTCTGTACTGCCCAGACTTAAATAATCCTCACAAACGCTGCTGCTTTCAGTCTCTGACTTTTCTTTATTCTTTATATATTGGTTTAATTAGTTGACACTCATTTCTTACATTCCATATTTTAAAATCAAACCCAAGGCAACTGATTTTAATTTCTTTGTTTTTTGGTACTGTAATTGCTGTATGTATTACCGTATACATAATATCTTAAATTAACTGTAGAAATATATAATTCTTTATTTATTTTGAATACAATGTGGAGATATTTCAACTTTAAAATACTTTATATGAAGAAGCAAGTGGGTTACTCACTCAGTCAGCAGAAGAAAAAATAATGTGGTTCACCCCTGCACATTTATGATTATTTATTTGCACTTTCATGTCATTCAGGAGCAGTGTGTAGGATTAAGGGACATCTGTTTGTGAAGTTGCATGATGCAGCTGAAAATGTCTAACCTCATCCGTCCATGAATGAGAGCCTTTGGTGGCCTTCATTTATCCTTTGAACTTGAAAGGTGATTGGTTTGTCCATCCAGCTTCTGCAAAAACATGTTGGCCTCCATTTAGTGGACCAACTCCATTATAAAGCGCAACAGAAGCAACAATTTGTGCATGCAGCCGATTATGAATTCATTTAAAACATCATTTAGTATTGGACTTGGGACACATTGAACGTTTGAACGCTTCCATCTGACAACAAGTTTCATTTTACAGAGGAAACTTTATGCGCGCGACCGTCTCACCGCCTCAGCATCCATCCCTTTCTACTGCCGACAGGTTAATACAGGAGCACGTCCGAGTCATCCGGCCGGCAGGATAGCAGCATGACTCACAAACAGCCCGTAATCAGCCCGCCTAGAGGTGGGCTTCACTTAAATGGTCGGTGCCAAAAACACACGGTGGGTACTCCCCGTCCAACTGCACGTACAAGTCCAGAATCCAATTAAAGCGGAGCCAGCGGAGTCGTCAAGCGCACGGTGTCGGAGACAAAAGACGTCCGAGGGTCCCGACCTCCAACCAGCTCTTTGAGCGCGGAGCGGGTCTATAATTATCGCTCATTAAAGCCGACTAACCTGTTTTCATTCTCGCTGACTAAACAAAGGATCATTGTAATCAAGATGTGGACCCGGCACCGTACATCATGTGCTGGTACACGGCAACTTTGGAATCATTCCAGGTCGGCTGCGTCTCTCGTCATAAAATCATAATGGATCATCGTGGCATGTGGGCTACACTCGAGAGGTATCCGTTTGTCTATTTACAGCGCAGCTCTCATCATCTTCCTGTTCCTTTAGAGATCACACCGTTTCCGTTGTGCTTCTCTTAACAATTACATCTTCTTCCTCACCTCTCTCATTATATCACTCGCCAGCAGAGGAGGGTGATGCCTCTGAAGTGCTCCTTTGAAAGGTAGTGGTTTTCATATACGACGTGGTCAGAGTTGTCCTGATGAAGGAGTTCTGGTTTCAAAAAAGACCCATGTTTTTCACATTTCATTTTTTAAAGTCCTATTGTCATGTAGTTGCAGGCCCATATTTCTTTCTTATCCCTCCTTTCCTCATGGTTAGTGCTGTGGAGGGTTTATTCTTGGCTGTGCCTCGTCACATGGACCCACACTCGAGTACTCGAAACTAGTGTATTCTTTGCTTTTGTTAATAGAAATACACAATGAAATGGATGTTACATAATAGAATGTTCAGTTGCACAACATGTAATTTGTGCATCTGTCAGTTAAAGATGTAGTGTGAAAGATGTGGTGACATCTAGTGGTCAACTTGCATGTGTAATCGATCACCTAACTTCTGAGTGTGCAGACTCCAGTTTTTATTAAAACTCAAACGACTTTTAGTACGTCCGCTCTGGGCTTACTGTAAAAACATGGCTTGTGCGGACCCGCTGCTGTAAATATATATTGATGGGCTCACTTAAGGGTTATGGAAATAGAATAAAACACTTAAAACACACTACATTCATGAAAATCTCAGTATGTCGTTGTTATAAAATATTTTTCAGAAGAAAAATGATCAAAATCTTTCACACTACACCTTTAAAGTGCTCACTGTGACACGACCTGTCACCTAATAGTGGCTGACTGTGGCCGGAGGGCGTTGTTTCATGTTGGTCACGGTGCCACGTGTGCAGCTGTTTGAAAAAACAGCCATTGTACCTTTGTGTTCATGATGAAGAACATAGAGAGAATGACTGAAAGACAAACAGAGTGAGAGAGAGAGAGAGAGAGAGAGAGAGAGAGAGAGATGGTGTGTGAGAGAGAGGGAGACCTTGCAAACTTGAGGGCAGCTGAGGAGATTAGCACCCACTGTTGTCCTCTTTGATTTAGAATGTAGTTCACGACCGCGTTGCCTCTCTTAACTCTCATATTCTCCTTGCCTTGCTTTTAACTCCCTCCCCTGGTGTCGCACGCTGCATTTCTAATCAGGGCTGGCCTCCGTTGACACCTCCATGTCCCCAGAACACGCCGCTATACGGGGTATATAGTTATACGGAGGGTGGCGTGATGGAAGACGGTGCCTCCTCCACCACGTACACATAGTATATGTATTTTGGGTGTTCGTCTGTGGCGTGGGGTGTTGCGATGCCTGCGTTTCCCAGGCAGACATGGCACCAGCTGTCTCTACTGTATATAAGTATGTCCCTGTGTTGATTGCTAAGGATAAACCTATTGCTACTAACAAGTGTGAAGTCAAGCTGCCAGAAAGAGAAGAAGTCATTCCGCCAACCCCCCTCCCACCCCCCTCCCCCCGCCCCCACTCTTGCCTGCCTGCATCTTTCAAGCAAACCTTGACATTTCCCCAGCACAGGAATTTGAAGTATTTCTTAAGTCCTTTCATGCCTCAGCAGACAAATTGGATCAACCTATCGGTTAACCTTCACAAGAAGAAGAGATAATACTTGAGCGAATTTCTTAAAAAATAAAACATGGGCACGCTTGTCTTTGCCTTGTTTGACAGGCGCTCGTGCGTCACTCCTCCATAGGCGCAACCTGCTCGTTTCACAGTTTCCCAAAAGGAAACTGTGGAGTGGGTCGCAGAAGGACCTGAATTAAATAAAAGTAAGAGTCGCTTTCCACTTTGTCTCAATGATAATGGGTATGGCCTTGAACAATTTGCAGCAGCGGTTGAGAGAGAATACATCACCTCTGATAAAAGAGACCCAAGTAAACACAGCGCAAGTTGAAAACATACAAACACGGATACTAAATGTTGTGTGACGGAACAAAAATCCACAATTCATGCCGTACTCGTTTTGCACTTTATTTCCGTACAAGAGTAACAAACGGGAAATCAAACAAGAGAAGGGAAATGGCTCCGCCTGAGAGGGTTGAGGAATAGCTGTGCTATAAAAGACAGATAGAGGGCAGATTATGTTCTGCCAGCGAACAAATGAACAAAATGCAACCCTGTCAAATTCGCTCCGAAGTAGGACAGTCACTGCACTGACAAAACCCCCAGCACTTTTTTTTTGTATTCTTTAGCAGCAGACAGTGTAAGTGGCATCCAGGAGATATTTTGTCCTATTTTAATTGTGTGTCAAAGGAATCTTGCAAGCCTGAAACGCAAGCGTAAAGTCATTAGACTTAAAGGAAACTTTTATTCTACCGATCATTTTAACCTGAAGATGGGTCAAAAAGGAGCAGGTCTACTTTTATCTTTTCACTGAAGTGAACACAGAATGATACATGGAGCTATTTCTAAGCTCAAAATCTGTACAGGGGTTGAAGCAGCCTCCCTTTGATTGCACCATTGTAGCCTAAAAGTTCTTCTTCATACAAAAGAAGGCAGGATTAAATGACATCGCTCGGTGAAGTTGCTTGTTGCGTACAGAAGAACCTGTGCCAGCCTTCAGTGTAGTCTGTCCACTCTGGGCCACTGTTGAAACATGGTGGCGCTCCGATGTAAACACTTGAAGGCGCAGCGTCGCGGTGACGCTCGAAATACTGAAGACGGACGAGACAGTGAACCGTATACCTGTGTGTTGCCTGCTCCAAGGAGAGAGAGAGAGAGCTCTGTAAACCACAGGGCACAAAACTGAATTGTATTTTCATGTCGAGCTCACTGAGAAAGCTGACAAGAACATACGGTGTGCGCGAGATCTTCTTCAAAGGTGATCAGCGGTATGGGTGCAAACCTTAAAAAGCCTCTCTCGCCCTGCCCCGGGGTCCCTCTCTCCGGGTTCGGTCCCATGCAGCCCCGCTGCTGCGAGAGGTATAATGGAGACCGTGGGGACATCAGTAATCCTGCCAGCTGTCCTAGGAACAGCCTTAGCTTCAAATCTCTGTTCTTCATTCGCTCGCAGTGACACCGGCCCAGCTTCCACACACACGCGCCGGCGCTGTCTGCTGAATGCTTAAGGTGGACAGCATGCCGGGGTCTTAGCGGACGCCGGGGGCAGCCGTTTGGACCGTCAGCTTATGCCTTCTCACCAGTGCTCAAGCGCGCCGGGTCTCAACGAGCTGCCTTGGCAAAAACCAGAGAATGGTTTCCTCAAACTGATTGGCTGTCAGAGTCAATCCGTTCACTGCCCCCAGGAGCATGTCTCCATGACCAATTTAAGAGGCAGAGTCGGAGCCTTCCCACACTCCCTGACTCCGAGAGAGAGAGAGAGAGAGAGAGAGAGAGAGAGAGAGAGAGAGAGAGAGAGAGAGAGAGAGAGAGAGAGAACAACAGTCGTGTGTAGATGCGGGCAGATTAAAAGGCCTGACCATGATCCATATCATTGTCACCGCTCAGGGTTATCGATCTGACGGATGTTTTTATATGTTCACTGCTTTGTTTTCTCTCTTCCTCTCATTTCCACCGTCTGATTTGAAATTGTATCATTTCAAATGTATCAACTGGGACTGACACATTACACAAATAAATGAAAAATCTTAGTGTAATAGGATCAAACAGCTATTGGCTGTGGATATGTAAATTAGATATTAAGGTAAATCCCCACAGTGCATTCCTCAGGATTTACATTTTGTATAATTCTTTAAAAAAAATTGACCCAAGAAAAGATTTCCTAATTAAAGCCATACACTGAATAATAAGCGTGCACAATCATCTTAACCCAGACAATACTCTTTTGATTCTGCACATTTGACATCATCTTACAGTCATTTGCATTGAAAGCATAAAAATCGTGTGCATGAGTCCTTCCCTGTCCCTCCCTTTCCTTTCCTCCTCTCGAAATAGAAACAGGGAAAAGTGGATCACTGGGGGAGATCTATGTTGTTTCAATTAGAAGAGGAGGTGTTTTTCTCAGCGGGCCCCGTTCCAGGCCCAGCTGTGCACCTTCCACCGTGGGCCGAGCCTCTCCCGGCATACTGAAAACATTACTGGCCGGGAGGTCAGAGTGTCACACTGCAGGATGTGTCCAGCTCCAAATACACACCTTCATATTTAGACATCTCACATAACCAGAAGCAGATGGTCAAGATGTGAGAACCAGTGACTCCAGACTCAGTGGTGCTTCTATATTTTTATAAAGTGTGTTTTGACGCATACAAGAGTGCACACTCTCGTACCTACCAAACTATCCACTGCTTCCATCATCATTACAATCATCAGCCAACCCCCCCCCCCCCCCCCCCCCCCCCCCCCCCCCCCCCCCCACCCCCCCCCCCCCCCATCCGCCACCCCCCCCCCCCCCCCGCACCCACACACACTTTCCCTGTTATCATTAGGCGTGATGATGATTGCATGGTTGAGCGCTCCCTCTCTTTCTTCAATCTAATGGTTCACCTTGAGCCGAGGGGTGTTTCCAACTGCACAACTTTCCTATGGTGTCAAGGTTAGATATCAACAAACCTAATTACTTGTCCAAATAACTCCATGTCTCACCGCTACGAGGTGAAAGGGGGAAAAAAAGAAACAAAAGAAATTAACACTGTTTTTGGAAAATCTATGAATTCATATTTCAAACGGAAAACAACAACAAAAAAAAACAATATTAGGGCTCTACGTGTATTGCAATCCCACGTGGGAGTTTGCTTTGGAGATCCAACATCGGAGGAGGAATGGAAGTAGTTGTGTGTATCTGCACAGCAAATGGGCTCCGGGTTTGAGAAGGTGACCTGTGTTTAGCCTCAGTCTACAGGAGAGATTGGTCACAGCTGGATTTCACTGGTCAAGTGGTCCATTCAGATGTTGAGCGCGCTCTCTATTTTTGGAGGTCATTATTCCGTCATGGACTGGGCCAGGATATTTTTTTGTGTCCTTTCACAGCTCTTTATCTTGCCAGTAGATATTTATCCATGCAGTTGCTTCATTTTCTTGGCTCGCACATTATATTCAAAAAATCGAGGTCTTTACAAGGTCTTGTGCAACTAACTAAACACATGCACAAATTGCAGTCAAACGACTGAGCAGCCTAGAGTTTTAGTTTGGCCACCATCCTCTCCTTAGTCCGTCACCTTGTAGAATAGAATAGAATGCCTTTATTGCCATTATACACAATGTACAACGAGATTGAAGGACAACTCTGGTGGTGCTAAGGGGGAAAACAACAGGGGTACCCTAAATATAAAGTCTATAAAAGTAAAATTAAAAATAATAAAAAATTGTGTGGCAGCAAATCTCTTCCAGCACTTCTGCAGCTCTTGGAACCCTCTGTGGAAGTCGTGATCCGGTTGAGTGTCAAACACCATCTGTGACACGCGCCGGATCTCATTGGATCTCAATTTCATTCGGCTTGAATTTCATTTTTGGTAGAGGAGGGCAAAGTCGGCAAATACTTTGGTCGAGTGGAAGGCAATGATTGAGTTGGTGTGGCCAAATAATGTGCACACTTCCAATTCTCTATACGAGTGGGGCCCCATTGTCGTGACGGAGCACCTGGTAGCCATCACTCCGGAGTCCAGGTCTGTCTCACATAATGTCCTTTGACAGAAGCCGCAGACCTCGGCAGAACGAGACAATGTTACCCCGGAGGATGAATTTACGGGTTTAATCCAGCAAATGTCAACAAAAACCTCAAGCGGTCGCCCGGTCACACTTCTGACACTCATTGGTCTCTGAGTCGTAGCAACTCTTGTCAGCAGTAATGGTCCTTGACAAGCGTTTGCCTCATTTACATATGTTCTTTAAGCAGTATGTTGCACTGGCCCTGTGATTACACATAAGTACTTTCCCATTCTGTCAACGACGCATTGATCTACTTGTAACCGTGTTTGAGACTACATGGTTATTTGCTTGTTACTATTATTCTGACCATCTCTTTAAAATCCGTGAGGGTAAAGAAAAGCTTTTGTATCGGGGGCTGCAGTTCCATATCTGCATCTTCCAAAAGTACTATTCATTCACCTTTAAGGTGCAGTGTGTAAGATTTCTGTTATTTTTGTCACTTGAGTGAAAAAAAAAAAAGTATTACAAAACAATTACATACTGACATTTTCATGAATTTATAGTCACTGAAATGTATTATCCTTTATATCATTATCCTTCAATGAGCCCATTAGTGTATATTTACATGAGGAGGGGACCCTTCTAAGGGAGCTGCCACGTTTTCATAGTAGCCCAGAGTGGACACACTAAGCATCTTTTGAGTTTTAATGACAGCTGAAGTCTGCCATAGGTTCTCCCGCATGCTCAAAAGGGTGAGGGTGATGTGATGGAATCTGCAACTTCACCACTAGATGTCACCAAATCGTACACACTGCACCTTTAAATCAGTGAGTGTATGCTAAAGAAGAGCTTTTAGGCGCCGCAGCTTCCACATCTACATCTCCCAAAGTACCATTAATTCGCTTTAGAGGGAGAATCAACATCTCCTTAGAAAATATTCAAAGGCAATGTAAACATTCACACTATGCAACATAAAACATCTTTCTAAATTGGTATTTCAGTGGATCAGGCGAGGCCAGTGATTCCTCCATCTTTTGTAGACAGGCAGGCAGCTCTCCAACCAACTTGCTCCTCATTGTGAGTCCCTGAGACGGAGGCCGGGGCACATGTTTGCAAGCAGATTGCACATTCGAGGGAATAAATTGCCTGGTGGAGGACCAGACTCCACGTTGTCTGTTCCGTTGCCTTTAAATATGTGTGTTGAAGACCTGTCATCTGCAGTTTCTTTCATTTCTCTTCAAGGCCCTCCCCTCCCCTCCTTGTTTTATGGTGTCTGGTAGCGGAGGGGGGCTCAGCCGGGGATCGTTCTTCTGTGTCCGGAAGTGAACATGTGGTAGTGTTTAGCTTTGTAATGCCCTGGGTTTTACGAACGTCTTGAGGGAGATGTCTCATGGAAGGCGACCAGCACAACGATTGCGGGCCAGCAAACAGACTGGACGTCCAAGTGTTGGACAAGTCTTTTTATCAGAGCCTCCCGAGGGTATACCTCAGTCCAAGCCCCACAGAGAAGACTCAGTAGAGTTGCCAGATCGTCATTAATAAGCCAAATCTGTTCTCCTCTGAAACATTCATGTATTTCTTTCTCAATGAGAGCTCCATCACTTCGGTGACTCTTTTTGGCACCGGGCAGACACTCACTCCCCCTCAGTTAATGGAATGTGTATTCCCTCCAGAGACCTCCCTTCATGTGTTTATGTTGGCTTCAGTGAATCATTGATGTGTTGAGTTGGAACATGGTTTTGAGACACTTCCTCCCTGACACACATCTCGAAGCTCATCACCCCCTATAAGATGAGGTATTACAAAGAATTGGTGGTTTATTATTCATGGGTGCTTTGCTTGCGTGACCGATATCAACTCAAAAGCATCCAACCCTATTGTTTCCCTTAGAGGACCATCTGGTCCAACAGTGTGGAAGTTGAGCTTTGAAGTCATTTCCACAGATGTATCTTTCATGGGTCGAGGTTGCCAGGAGATAAAGGCGCAACTGGCCCAGCAGCCGCTCATCTGACTCATTCAACAATTAATAGGTGACCAAGCTGCTGGGTTTTCACTTATAATTCATGTGGATTCTCAACTATGTGTCGCTATGACAACCTGTCACATGAATCTTGCACTCTAAAAGTCCAACAAATAAATAATGAATAGTGAAAAAGACAACAAAGTAATTTTGGTTATTGATGTTGTCTATAATGAACCAGTCTGGAACAACCCAGTCTCCCACTTCATGGGAGAAAAGGCCATCACGCAAGATATTTTCATATTATTGATTTCCTTCCTTTCATCTACAACGTCATCTTTACATGTCTTCCTTTGTCCACAGTTACACTGTGATACAACACTTGAAAGTGCTAACATCCCATGGTATGAACTCAGAACTCACTTTTTTTTTTTTTTTAAATCTAGTTTAATATAAGTACAAGGTCTAATTTGTGCAATATTTGATATAAACCGTCCCATTGGAGAGAATGACATTTTGAGTTCTTTCATCAGTGTTTGTCATGATCATGAAATTCAAAGTTTAGGGTCATTTATTTGACTTTTGCAGACTTTTTCAAAGTGTCTTTATAATCACGCTGATTGGTTTATTCAGGACGGTTGAAAGACTGTATAGAGGACTCTGGCTTTTCATCTTTTCACACAGCTATTTTAGTAAAATATGGCTGTGGTTTTGGAAATGTACGAATCTCCCAAAAGTTTTCTATGTGGCCGAAAGATTTAGGTGAAGTCGTTTATTCAGAAAATATTACTCTTATAATAAATCTGGCAGCCTGTTGTCTTCAGATTCTAAAAAAGAATCTTTAAAATAATAATAGAATCCCATTATTTTCAATACCCCTGACGGAACTTACGAAATAAGGGCAACATTTGTATTTAAATGCCACTTTTCAATGTCACTGACACAATGTTTCATAAAAGATATTATGTTTTTCTCTATGATTGGACTTAATGTCATCATTTTTCACAACGGCTTCAAAGAAACCAACGAACGAGCTGCCAAAAAAATCCCTCCCACTCTCTCCCCATCACAAATGTCTCTTCTTAGTGTGAGAGCCTGGGAGATTCCATTAACAAATATAAATGTGTCCAAGAGGGATGGCATTGTTGTCAGAGCATTATATTTTAGCTGCTGGACAAGAGGTACAACACGTTTGGAGATTGGCGAGCACTTTGATCAGCTGTTCCGGACCCACAAAGGTTAAGCTGTTTTTGGCAGGAATGAAACAGATGGACATTTGTCTACACGCGTGTTATTGACAATAGATAAAAGTAAATCTGATTCCATGTGGAGCATTATTGTGACTTAACGAGCGAATCTTGTGTTTATGCTTTTATTGTTGAGGACAAACAATTTCGTTGAATTATAACGGCTATGGTTGTTCTCCTACCTGGAAACAGAGCAGTGATGATGTGTGGACCATAGACTGTTCATAAAGGTAGATGTAGCGTCCGTGACGTCACCTGTTGCTTTCAGCGGAGTGGTTTTGTGGCAAGTTGTGGCCGAGTCCCTTGTTGCCATCTTTTGCTGAATCCAAACTCCTCCTCCTGGCTCCCGGTTCATTTAAAGACGGGCAAAGAGGCGGAGCACACACGGAGCTGTGGGTCGGCTCGTGGTGCCGTCAACTCATCCGCGGTACGTAACAGGTCGGCTCAGGCTCACCCCTAAAAATTCACCCCCGAACAGTTGACGTGGGAAAATATGTGAATGATTGATACCAAAACTGAAGTTTGTACCGGACTTTAAACATGTTCCATTCACCTCTAAAGTTGACCATTTTATCATGGATGTCCGTGGGGATTTGCTCCCTTCAGGATTCAGCCCTCAGAGGTTACTCTATGAATGGCACGTTTTTTCACTTCCTATTGTGCTTCATCCATCTGGACCGGAGTTTGCCCTGCGGTTAGAACACCTCAGGGCAGGTGTGTCTGACAACACCTGTATGAATTGCAGCGTTATGCCTCTAGCACTAAGAATGGCGAGACTGACAGAGGTTGATGTAGATTCACAATTCCCCCACAACGAGGTGGCAGCTGCCTCCCCCCCCCCCCCCCCCCCCCCCCCCCCCCG
>JAFBJT010111353.1:2953-15453 GCA_016785325.1 Chascanopsetta lugubris | reverse complement strand
ACAGGCAAGACAGTGAGATAGTTTTTGCAAAATAGCCCTTTAGTGAAAGGCTCGATCCACACATGCATTTTCACACATCATCTGTCTCCACCTTCCTCTGCTGTAATTCCAACTGTACCTTTATATAGGTGCACAAAATGAGTATTTATAGGAGATGGGGAAGTAGAAGTAAAATGTGCCATTTCTGCTGAGCTGGAAAATGAAAAGAAAGATGAAAAGAATTCTAAATTAGAAAAGCTAGAATGGCCTCGGCAATATGAACGTTAGAAGTTTGTGATGTAGTCCTTGAGCCGTTTGACCGTTATCGGCAGCAGAGTTTTATGGACACGGGTGGATCTTTTGCATTTTGCAGTATAATGATGGAACCCACCACTGTGATGATGAACTGTAATTAGGGGGAAAAGGTGATTTTAAGGCGTGAAGTGTTGGTCCTGATCGTGACTTCGAGGGACCCCTTGCTCAAACGATGGCGGCTCTATGGCGCTCTCATGGGGTCAGATGGTCAGGGACCTTACACCAGGAGAACACGTGTCTTGATGATGTGAGGCGGTCGCCGTGTGACCTATAACTTTCACACCGTATTTACCTTGTGTTGCTGCCGTCTTGACACCCACCAGGGTACTCTAAGGTTAACGCGTCAGTATAAAGTGCAGAGTAACGGCCGGGGCCGTCACTCGCTTGGTGCCGCCATTCATTTATTGTGACCTTTGAATCCAGTCCATTCATGTTTGTCACCGGTGTGATTGAGTGAGGAGCTCCGTCCCTCGAGCCCCATTCTTCAACCCTGATCGATAAGAGAAGGATGGGACTGAGCGCTGTGGATCTATGGCTGCTTTATCGCGCCAGCACGCTCAGCGATAGATGGCTTCCTGTGGGCCTGTAAAGAGGCTGCATGGGGCTGTGCTGTGAACACATGTTAACATGTGTGTGTGAGTGTGTGCTTGTGTGTGTGTGTGTGTGTGTGTGTGACTGCGAGGCGTTTCACGCTCGAGTGGACTGTCAGTCAGCACAAGTGTTTGTGGGGCCGCTCAGTTCACCGGCGATGAAGAGACTCCTGTGTTGACATAGACAGTAAGAAGTGGACTCAGCCTCCTTTATTGCAATTTCTAAAAGATAACTATATTTATATCACGTGTTTGCACATGTAGTATCCATGGGGAGGAGGCTACACCATGCCACTATATGTAATAACACTGTGTGTACAGCTGCGTGTCACACTGCAGTTGCACCACCCACACACTAGTTGGTGCCATCAGGGTGTCTCTCTCTCCTCCTGTGTCTCTGCTGCCACTCGGAGCCTCTGCTCACTTCAAATCATTGCAAACTCCGCAGAGATGGGAGCCAATAAATGGCTGCTTCACTCTATGATGCAAATATAGTGAAAAGAGGATGCAGCCGCCAAATGGACCAATCGCAGCTGTCGGCACCTCGTCTGTGACCATGGTTTGAGTGGCGTGTATTGGCAATAATGACAATAATTCCCATGAAAACAACATCTGACCAGGTCCTTTGGGATGTTTTTGACTGAGAGACCTGTGGTGGTCAAAGTCACATGTTGTGCCTTTAAATTAAACAGAAAGTTGTCAATTTTGCATCATGGAAACTGAGTAATTGAGTATAATTTATTGTACAAGTATCTTCTGACTGTACTTTGGATCCGTCTTTTGTTGGCTACATGGTGGCTTCAGTCAAAGATGTTCCTACTTGATCACAGAGACTATTGACTGTCTGTGTACATGTCGGTTGAAGTGTCCATTAGATCAAAACAGACGTCTGTCTTCACAAAAACCTTCATGCCGCACATTTGATTCGGACCTCTGTGCTGTCGCCGATGAGTTTGTTTACATTATCAGGCGATAGTGATGTTCCATTATGCGTTACTGCCAAGGCCGCGACAAAAGAAAGGACTGCGTGTCCAGGAAATAACAGACGAAAAGACGGCGAAAGGCGAAAACAGAAGGGAATCCAGGCGAAGGCAGAGTTTCATTTGTCTCTTAACAAGCAGCCTTGTTTATCAGTGGTGTGTATCAGAGGAGCGGAGCGGAGCCCGGCGCTGCCGGAGCTTCAGTTGTTTCTCATTTCTGCAGCGCAGCGGGGGATCAGAGAGTGGGAGAGACGGAGGGCAACAACAGATTGAGGCGGAGGAGGAGAGGAGGGGGGGGGGAGGGGGGGGGAGGGCGGAGGAGGAGGGGGGGGGAGGGAGGGGGGGGAGCAGGACTGCGGGAATTTGCTGGATCATTAGTTTACGGTCTTGTAGTGCTGACCTCCGAATGGACCCCTGCAGACACAGGGCCCTGGCATCTGGCCCATGTAAATGTAGAGGAACTCTAAAAGTAGTTGACCTCGGACCATCTCTGTTTACCCGCACGCGTGTGTGTTTGTGATAGACACCTGATTGTTTGTGGCTCAAGACACAGATCCATTCTTTGCTGGATCAGTCCACATCACATAAATCCCTGATTGTTCATCTGCCGGTTTTGCAGTTTGCACACTTGGATACGAAAAGATTCCACATTAACTATTATACTATAGATGTATAAAGGCATTTGTTCTTAATACAGCAAAACGTTACTGAAAGTTAGTGTGTAGGATTGAATGACATCTAGTGGTGAAGTTGCATGTTACAGCTGAATACCCCTCGCCTCAATATTCCCTTCCGAGCCTGTAGCACAGGGGCGTCAAACTCATTATAGTTCAGGGCCCAATTTGATCTCAAGTGGGCGGGACCGGTAAAATCATAGCACAATAACCTAGAAACAACTCCAAAACTACACAGTGTTCTATGCAAACCCCAGTGGACACATTTGAAATAGCTGTTAATCTTCTTCTCTGTAAATATTTACACTTTGCAAAGTCGTGTCGCGGGCTGGATTGGATCGTCTGGCGAGCCGCTTTTGGCCCACGGGCCATATGTTTGAAAGTTACTAACTTTCAGTTGGGTACATAAATAATCAATTTAACCCTTCAAGCTTCAAAATGACAAATCTGTGAACCACTCTGATGAGAATCAACACATCTAGGGAACTTAGGAATTACATATGAATTACACATTACGTGTGTGCATGCATGTGTGTGTTTGTGTGTGTATATATCAGAAGCAGTCTTTATTCAGATGTACCTGTCGTGAGCATTGTGTGAGACAGCTGCACTGTTCAGCCTCTCTCTTGCCCTCCCTCTCTCTCTCTCTCTCTCTCTCTCTCTCTCTCTCTGGCTCTACCTGTATCACGGTCTTCCCTTGATTTTGATTCGTAGTGACACTACAAGACCACTGACTGTGTACTGCAGTTGTTGAACGAGTGTAGCTTTCCAACTGGCAGTCAGAAGACACATTCCACATCAGAGCTGTGTGGATTGTGGTCCTGAGTGAGTTGCGTTGCAGCACATCAACAGTACACATTCTTTTTGCTTTCATTTTCCTGTGTTTGTAGATCATCGTGGAACAAAACCCTGCACATGCTCACAAGTCCTTTCACTTTTCCTCCGTGGCACACGCCTGCTTTTATTGTCAGTGGTTTTGGTTTGCTCGACAGTACCGCTTGTCTTTTATTTGTTTTTCACACATTATATTAATACACACAAAGTGTTAAACTCACAGCCATGAAAAGTCCAACTGTCATTAAGTGTCTTTGTTGCTCAGGTGGTAAATATCAAGCTGCTGCAGACCTGAGTATTTCTGCATGGTGCTGAGGATCATCATTCTGAACACATTTTCACACACACACACACACACACACACACACACACACACACACACACACACACACACACCTACACACACACACACACACACACCACATTCACGTCTGAACCTAGACACCTCAGAATCCTGCCAGGAGGCTGCCAATGCAGCATTGCGCAGACTGAGGTAAAGCAATGCATGCTGGGAGTGTTTATTCGAGAGAAGCAGTTCAGGCTGCCACTCTGGCTCTGACAGCGAGTCACATTACAGGAGAACTACCATGAAAATAGAGCAATATCTCACACACACACACACACACACCCACACGCACCGAGATGCTACTACAGGACAAACCTATTGAACCTATTATTAAAACTATTGACCTGCCATTTGTAATGCAGCATTTTCAATAAGGTGTTGTGTATCCATCTGGATGATTGTGTTCTGAACACAGCAACATGTATATGTGAAAAAATGAAAATGCAAAGTCCAAATTTCTCATTCGACAACTGTCCATTCTATCCATCTGACTTTGTTTCTAGAAAAGACAGTGATTACAATAATAATAATGATGATGATGAAGATAATGATAGTAAGAGTCATAGCAATAATAATAATAATAATAGTAATAATAATAATGATGTTTTCCACCATTCAATTTCGAAGGCTCACTTCTTTGCCTCTCCCTCTCTCTGCTGAGTTCACCAGCAACATATGTTTGTCCTGTGGCTACATTCTCTGGTCCATGTTCCACTTAATGATTTTCCCTCTCTTTCATTCAGTGGGTGTGCATGAGGATACTGTGCGTTTGTTATCTGCAGAAAAGCTTTGATCTTATCAGACACCACAATGCTGCTCCACCACTGAACACGCAGCCAGTGGACGGCCAACAACATACCTGTGGCACGGCTGCTGAAAATGTCTAAAATGTCTAAAAGACAAAAAGGTGTTTCTGTGTGAAACTGATCAATTTTAGGTGAGTCTTATTTTTTCTCTGTGTTTTGACAGCTGTAACGTGTGAGTGCTTTGTGCCACCACAATCACCCAGACATCGAGGCAAAGCTCATGTCTTCTACTTTCAGGAACCAATTTTCTCTCTAACCTAAACGGTTGAGGAGTTATGGTCTCCTGAAGCGAAAATGAACAAACATTCCCTGTTGTTGCAAATTTGCCAGTGCCATTTATCAGTCCTATAGTGCCTCCAGTTGCAAATTTGCAACACGCCCATGTTACACCTTAAATCCAGACCATTCCAGAGGTAAAACAAACCAAAAAGCTGCTCAATTAGTTCAAAGGGGATGATGAGAACCCCACAGTACAGTATGCACATTATAGCCACAGAGAACAGCATTAAAGGGCGTGATTGTCTGTATTTGTGTGTGTAACTGCTGCTGTGGGTCAGTGGAGAGCACGCTGTGTGTCTGAGTGTGTAAGCCCATCTGAGCCGCCTGCTTACAGCACTTCCTCCATATGTTTCATCCCTCAAAATCAACCTCCATCTGTCTGTCACGCCGCCTCTGCGAGTGTGAGCTGCAGCATCCAGTCATCATTATGCCACTAATGGCCGCCACAGCTCTCTCGGGACACTTGCGAACAAATTGTGAGGACCCGGGCAACTGTCGGTGCACCGCGTTGCCGACGGTCAGCGGAAGATATCGACTCAAAACTGCCATCGGTGCATTTAATCCTCACAGCCGTTTAGATTAGCATCAGTCTGGGATTACAAGACAAGCGCGGAAGAAATGGGGTGTGCACAGCTGTCTGTAAAAAGAGAAGCGATGAGGACGGACTGACAAGGCTCTGATATAAAACACTTTATAACCTGCAAAACACGTCGAGGCTGTTAAAAGTCGTCTTTTATCTGCTGGCATCCCTCCTCGTCGCTCTCTCTTATCCGCGGTGCCAGAGATGTAAGTTGCCACAGAAGTGCTATCAAAGCAGCAGCCTCTTATTGAGCTGTGCACACAGAGAGCAGACGGCCTCTGATCGACGCGGGAAGAGGAAGAAAAAGAAAAAGAAGGGGAGGGGAAAAAAGTGGGTGACGTGTCAATCAACATACGGGGAAGGCACCCTCACAGGACGCCTTGGGGTCCTTGGGAAAGGATCGATGTGACAAAGGGCCTCTGCTGGCATCAGATAGCATGTGGGTATAGAGGAGAGGAGGAGAGGGCACAGCATCCTGAAAGACTTTTATCAGTCCCCTCAAAAGATGGAGGCTACGGATGAGTGGGTTTATCACCCGGCGCTGGTCCCTCAGGACCCGATGTGTCCCAGAATGCTTCTGTTTTAATTAGAAACACTCTTCTCTTCTCTTCTCTTCTCTTCTCTTCTCTTCTCTTCTCTTCTCTTCTCTTCTCCTCCCTTCTCTTAAAGGTACAGTGTGTAGGATTGTGTGTGACCCATAGTTGTGAAGTTACATGTTGCGGCCATGAGGCGGCAACCTCCCGGGCAGATGATAGGGAGGCGGGAAATCTTGCAGTTCACGGGGTGGCCACTTGAGGCTGGCTCCAAAAGAGAGTCAATCCCCATAGACTCCCATGTTAAAATGTCCAACTTTGGAGGTGAATGAAACATGTTTAACGCCCGGTACAGAACCACTGTTCTGTACAGTTCAATCATCAGTCAATCAGTACTGGAATGTCCATAGTGGACTGGGACTCTAACATGTGGGACAGTGCAGACCATGCAGGGCTCTGTGGATGAGACGCCATGCAGCTGGCGGTGAGGGGATGGGTGGGGGAGGGTGGGGCGGAGGGTGGGGTGATGCTTTGCTGACCATGAGTGGAAACTGTACAGTCCGTGATGCTGTCAGGCTTGGCTCACGTCGTTAGTGGTAGCGCTCGTGGTTTTGTCAGGAAGTTCTTTGTTGCCCCTGGTGACACCAAATATGCACAGCTTTCCTCTCAACCACAGCTCGGCAGGGATGCTCTCTCTCTCTCTCTCTCTCTCTCTCTCTCTCTCTCTCTCTCCCCCCCCCCCCCTCTCTCTCCCTCCCCCCCCCCCCCCCTCTCTCTCAAAGCGTTTCCTGTAACCTGAGAGGTCCGGCCAAAAGTAAATGCAGTCGATGGAAACAACACTGGCCGTCCTCACAGATGCAGCTGAGGAGTCATTCTGAGGCCCGACAGTTCTGTTTGTCACCATTAATTCCTCACTCGTCCTCCCGTGCCTATATTTGAGGTTTTAAGCGAGTGCTGTCATGCTCACTTTTACAGAATGTGACTCGGATTGCCTCTGCTGACGTGTGTGTGTGCGTGTAGGTGTGTGTGTGTGCGTGTCACAGTGTAACTGCGGATGCTGCCGAGTGTGTGCTGGAGGTTGGTTGGAGGCCCCTCTGCTGATATTCCTCCATCATTGATATGCAAGCTGCATCGCACAGGCGCTAGCGCAAGGTTAAGCATGCGTGACGGCCAGGCTTAGGAACTGCTTCACACACTTTCTCTCTGTGTCCCTCTCTCTCTCTCTCTCTCTCTCTCCCTCTCTCTCTCTCCGTGCTGCATCGCCTTCCTTCACTGTATACGTCTCGGCTTCGGTCTGTGTGGTGAAGTGAAGTCAGAGTGCTTGGCTTGTGATTGGACACAGATGAACACAGATCTTTACATGAGCACATACACTACCGGCCCGTCCTGCCCACTGATCCCTATAAAGTCCACAATGACATTTCATCCCATTTAAATTCAAGGCGCCGCGCTCCCACACTTAGGATTTAAATCGCTGACACGGACTTCTTGACTTTTTAAGGTCTACTTACTTAAAACGGTTTGTGAAGCAGGTGCAGTGCAGGGCACCAGGAGGAGCTCAGCAGGATAGTTCCTCTATCCGCTCATGTACTGTGGAAATGACTGAGTTATAGCGTTTGTCATTTTTCAATGTGGCATATTTCAGTACTTTTTCTAAACTGTCTTATATTCTTAGATGTTTTACTATTTAGTTTCATCTTAATAAGTGAATACATTGAATATACACTTCTTAAATTGCCCATTTAAAGGTGCAGTGTGTACGATTTTTGGACATCGAGAGGTGAAGTTGCGTGTTGTATCCATCACGTCACCCTCACCCTTCTGAACATGCAGGAGAACCTATGGTAGACTTCAGTTGTCATTTAAGCTGAAAAGATGTTTAGTATGTCCACTCAGGGCTACTGTAAAAACATGGCGGCCCCCATAGAGAGGACCCGTTCCTCATGTAAATATACATTAAAGGGCTCATTTGAGGGTAATGGGGGAAAGAATCTATCAATCAGGTGACTATAAATTCATGAAAATGTCAGTAGATAATTGACCAAAATCTTACACACTGCCCCTTGAAAGTGACAGATTTAATTTGTAGCATTTTTGAATATCAATAAATTGATTCTGCATTCTGCATATAGAGGAGGTTCTAACGTTAATAATGTAATTTTCTGCTCATATCCAGGAGTTTACAGTACAATCGCAACTTGAATTCTTTCTTCAAACTTAAAGAGTCAGTGTGTATGATTTTTATGAATCAACCAGAATATGAAACAATACTGATGATTGTTATAAGTACATAATCACCTCAATGTACATTATGAATGAGCCCTGCATAGTTAAAGCAGGAGCAGGTCCTCTCCTGAATAGACACCATGTTGCACTACCATAGCCCATGATGGACATAACGTAACATCATTTGAGTTTCTATAGCAATGGACGGCAGCCATAGGTTCTCTTGTTACAGAAAAGATATTGGTCACTTCTTTAGACTTTGTCCTCAGCTGCTGTTCCAGCTCTAACAGCCTCACATTCTTCTCCAAATTGCTCCAGATTGCCTTCATCTGTATCACTTTTTCTTTTCTTTTAATCTCATCTTGAAGCTTTTGTTGTTCAAAAAGAATGGAGGCCTATTAGAGGGCCGTAGAAAGGAATTCTAATCCTATAAGATTAGAGTGGTGCAGTTCTAACAGTCGACTCTGGTTCTATCGGAGTGGCTGCGTGATTGTGGAATGTCGTATTGTGTGAGCTGAACAATGACGATGAGCCGCTGGAGGAGAGAGGAGAGAGGAGAGAGGAGAGAGGGCCCTCACATTCCACATCCTGTATGCAACAGGCTGGGAAACACCTTAGCATGACCGTATTAAAGGTCCAGGTCCAAATTTTCATCATTTCCATTTCTGTCGGGAGAGATGGAATAAATACTGATGTTTTATGAGCGTATAATAATCTGAATAAACAAATCATTTGTTTTACTTTAATGACATGCGCCTCCCTCTACGACAGGGCGGCCATTTTAGTTCAATGGGTCACATACAGCCATATTTGATCTCAAGTGGGCTGGACCAGTAAGATCATAGTATAATGAACTAGTGACACTCCTACTGACATCTCCTATTGACTATAAGTCCGTGAAGCCAGTGCACAAGTGCTTGAAACCTGCATTCTCTCAAATGACCAGTAGAGGGAGACTCCACAGGTCAGAGAAAAAATAAGTCTCTGTAAACATGTGTGACAAAATGACAGTTAGAACATGTAAAAACACATGATGGCAGCACAGTGGGGAATGGGCATGGAGATGGGACCATCCTATGGGTGCTGTGTCCCGACATTCAGGCTCCGCCCCCTTTCCTCCACATTCGGTTATTTCTGGTTTCCGAGGGGTCAGGACGTGAATTCTACTTGGAGTTCTGTCAGCGCACATTGATGGATGTCAGCCCTTCAGCTATTGGCTGGATGTATATTTGAGGCCTGGCCGCGCATCGAGCTGTTTTAATATCACGAGCAACAGAAGAGCGCTTCCTGTTTCACTTGTCGTCCTCCCCTCTGAAAGAATGCAGTGATTAACTTCACATCGCGGCGAAGCGGTGTCATGGAACTGTTGGTGCCGTATGTAAACAGCAGTTTAATATTCAGTGTGTTATTGTGTTGCGTTCAAGATTTACTGTAATAGCTTGTAGAGAAAGTTTGAACAAGGGAAACGCTCCTAAAAATCATTGGTGCCCCCTCAGCTGTGAAATTAAACAAACTCCCCACGAGAGGTGACTCAATCCAAACAAATCAAAGCCAATGAAATGGAACTCAAATTAAGAAAGTGATGCATTTTTATTTGATCCATCCACTTTACATGTCCTGCAGACAAATGGAGCTCGTATGTAAATGATAGGTGTTGGTGCGACAGTGGAGGACCGGCTTCATCTAGCGTGTTGTGAGCGTGTGCCCCCCCCCCCCCCCCCCCCCCCCCCCCGGCCCCCCCCCCCCCCCCCCCCCACCGTCTCCCCGTGTTTCTCCCCCTCTCTCTGATAAGCTGGCATTTCCTGTTATCTCAGCTGTGGGTATTGTTGTCTGCGCTGCGAGACAGAACAGTGGCTGGGCCGCTGACAGAACAAGCGCTGTTTCACTTTGTCTTATTGTGTCTGTGTGAAGCGGCTTCCTTTCTAATGTATTGTCTGTTCCAGGCCTAATAGCGGCTGCACTCATTAGCTTTTTGGGTGATGTGAGTGGGGGAGTCGGGGAGTGGGTGGGAGTGGGTATCCTGCCTCCCCCACTGTGGATATACACGATAACACGCTCACAGCAGGGTCCCTTCATGTCAACTCATCCGGGATACATTCATGCAGAGGCATCCAGCGCATTCACCGCACCTCGAGGTTCACATTGTGCAAGTGTCAACATTGATTGAGTGATATGAGTAACACATTTTGAATTTGTGCTTTATCAAATGAGCTCCTTCATGATTTCCCATGTCATTGTTATAGTCCACCAACGTCTTTTTTATTAGTCTATGCACGAGAGTTTTTTAATTTTTTAAAAATTATTATCTTGCCTTGACATGACAGTCATTACGCTGCACTCCCACGTCTGATCCAGTAAACGAGTTGATGAGCAGTTTTGGGTGTAGCCGTCAGTGGGAACACAGTGTGCGTTGTACTCACAACACTGGGTGGAGGGTTGTTACAGTTTGACTTGTGGTCACACAATCTTGATAAGTTGGAAGCAATCAGTCGCTGCACTGTAGCTCAGGTCCCAGCAGTCGTGTTTCTTCTGATATTTGTTTTTCTTTCCCTCTTTGAAAAACCAAAACAACAACTTGGACCGTTCGCAGCCACATCACAGTCGAGACAAGTGAAAGTCAACTCAGCATGTGCTCCGTCTTATTGTCAGATGTCGGACAAACTGTCGTTTAGTGTGCATAAATGCACAAAGTTGCATGTTGCAAGCGGAGACCAATCGCCTCACCCCTCCCTTTCAGGCACATGCAGGGAGAACCTGTAGAAGCCTTTGTTAATTAGTAGAACTCAGAAGTCGTTTAGTTTGTTTATGGGACTCACTCCTGATGTAAATTTAAAGGACTCACCCGTGGATGATTAAAAAAAACAAACAGCTGTCATTCACAGAAAACAAAGACAAAAGTTAATAAATGAATAAATAAATAAAACCAGTGTCATAGAAACGAAAGTATCTTCAACTAAAACTT
Organism: Chascanopsetta lugubris; assembly: GCA_016785325.1. Classification (NCBI taxonomy): domain Eukaryota; kingdom Metazoa; phylum Chordata; class Actinopteri; order Pleuronectiformes; family Bothidae; genus Chascanopsetta; species Chascanopsetta lugubris. Next base: position 4,349 of record JAFBJT010111353.1, on the reverse strand, counting down.
ACACATTGGACCTTTGCAAATGTAAACATTTAATAATAATGTCTCCCAAGTGCCTTTCATATAATAAATGTCTTCATCCATCTCCACCCTGTACTGTACTGTCCCGAGGGTTGCGTGGGGTGGGGAGGGGGGGGGGGCGAGGGGTTTGGATTGAGGGATCTCCACTTAATGAAAGGTAAACATGAGGTCGACTCGGAGGTGAGCCAAAGAATGCGACGACTCTTCCTCTCCGTCAGGATATGAGCTTCATTCTTCTGACTCTTATATGCATGACATTTCATCTTCTCCTCCTCCACAGGCACATTCCCCCGTCTATGCGGGAGGAATGTGGAGAGAGAGCGAAGGAGAGGGAGAGAGAGAGAGAGAGAGAGAGAGAGAGAGAGAGAGAGAGACGCTGTCTCTTGCAGCCACATGTGCCGTTGTACCTCTTTTATTAAGCGGAAGAATATGAGAAGAATTTCCTCCAAGTGTTGGCATTATATTTTATCAGACCTGGAGGCTGGAACTGTGCTGTATATGTCGTCGTCATCATCATCATCATCATCATCATCATCTTCATCATCATCATGTGCCATTAAGTCACACCATGGCATTTATCATCCAACTACATAAAGTCGCAGAGATTTGATTTGTAGTGCTCGGTCTGACTCGTAGTGTTTGTCAAGTCAGTTACTCCTCCTCCTTCCCAAGCTGCTGCTGCCGCAGGGATTCAAACCCATGACCCAGCCACAGCTCCACCCATGGCTCTATGCCGTCTTGTAGAAGTGAGAGGGATGAAGAGAACAACAAACAAACAAACATGGATTTACAACCCAAAGTTATTATTCAACTTTTTTGCACCGCGCCTCCCGAGTCTCCCGCCCTCGGCAGAGTCGTCGGAGCGTCAGGGAGAATCTACTTTACATGAGCGTCTCCGTTCAAGTGCTTTGCCGTCAGCAGGAGCCATTAGAGAGGGACCCCAGGGGTTGCCGCGGAGGGGTAATGGAGAATATAGATTTAACTTGTGACCATCAGCAAAAATACCAATTAGGAATGCATCAGCGATTGTCCGGCGATAGAGCCACAGCGCTCGGCCATGTTGGGGATTAATTGAGGCTGTGCATCTGAGATGAAGAGAGCCATTGCAGGGGCCTAATGGAAGGATTTGTGAAGTCGTATCACGTTCAAGCACGGAATAATGTCAGCGTTTGATTGTTGTTTCTACAAGATGTATAGATTCAAACATGTGACGTCATCGTCACAATCAATGCACCGTTTATCCCACTTGCCGTCTATTGTTGGTGAGGAGCTTGTTCTTCTTTAAACTACTTGGTGTCAAAAAAGAAAAAAACATTGTAATTCATTTCAACACACACAACATATATTTGAAAAATCTGTGCACTGTCCCAGGTGTCTG
>JAFBJT010111352.1:4713-22407 GCA_016785325.1 Chascanopsetta lugubris | reverse complement strand
ATACCTGCATCGAATAAGCAAATTTAGGACACACACACACACACACACACCAAAAACAACATGCCACAGCCAACCTGGATCTGAGTCTAAATCTGAAAAGAATTGCAGCAAAAAATCAGATAAGTCAGACCTGTAATAAGTCAGAGTTGTAAACAAGTGGAATTATCCTTTAAACCTGCTCACTGCAATATCTTAGTGATTCTTGTAGTCTACCTGGCACCATGTGTATGTGTGTATACATACAGAATGTTTACGTGTGTGTGTGTGTGTGTGTGTGTGTGTGTGTGTGTGTGTGTGTGTGTGTGTGTGTGTGTGTGTGTGTGTGTGCGTGTGCGTGTGTGTGTGTTTGTGTGTGTCTGTCCAGTTCCAGGACATATGGTGATTGGTGCTCTGGGACACTCATTCCTGTGCTGGAACATTTGAATGAGACGAGGTGCTGATTAGTGCACACACACACACGCACACACACACGCACGCACGCACACACACACACACACATATACACACACAAACACACACACAGACACACACACACACATACATACACACGCACACATACACACACACACACACGCTCCCACTAATCCAGCCATGTGTGCCTGAGAGATAAGGTGCATCGTGCATTCTCTTTCTATACTCTCTCTCTCTCTCTCTCTCTCTCTCTCTCTCTCTCTCGCTCTCCCTCTCTCTCCCTCCATCTCACCCTCTTTCTCTCTGGGAGCGTAGCACCTAATTCTCCCTAATTCCCTAATCCTGAGCAGGGCCACTGCACATACAGTCAGTAGTGACCGAGGCCGATCGCACAATGTGGGGCCCAAATGACAGATGATGTTTTTTGCCAACTCTTAAGCCAATATCAATAACTGGTTGAGGAAAATAAACAATAACAGATAAACAAACAGATTTTTTTCAGAGGTTGCTTGACAGAACGCATTCTTAGAAAGTTTGAATTTTTGGTCTTGCACTGGCAAACAAAGCAAAATTGTGGAATATCTTACTTCCTATTTCTATCTATCTTTAAATATTTGACATTGTGACACCAATGACAGTTTAAGCACCAATAACAAACAATATATTCTTTTGTAACGTGCATGTTTGCCACAAATAACGCGTGTGTGGTTTTGGAATTAACATTATTTTGCAGACATCAACTCTGGTTTGTACACTTTTCTTTTAATAAGTTAAAATCGCAAGTTTTCACATGACTAAGTAAAAATGTGTAAACAGTTGCTCCCCTGTGGAGCAGTTTATATGTGGGAGAGTTTGGACTCAAGGTTTTATTTTGGTCAATGCTACAAACTAATCAAGTTTCAACAAGCCAGAGCAACAGACCAACTCCAGATATTGCAATTACATCAATTCCTCTCAAATTAATTTTTGTATGAGCACTTTCCACCAACTGCCTGTTGTTGACAGTTTAGGAGATTGAATCATGTCTATTCATTTGACAAAAGCCTCAGGACTCAGCACCTGGGATTACTACAAGAAAATATACCTGCTGAAGTGATACCTCTCTGTATTAAAGATCAAATACAGCATTTTTAGGCGGGAGGGTTTGATGTGGATGTGATTATTCATGGGGCTGCAAACGGAAAATAAGCCTGGTCATTTTGACTCTTAAAGTCAGGGTAGGGTTATTGAAATAGCAGCGCATTACCTGATAAATCATGTCCAACATCATGGATGGCTACATGTGGCAGATCAGCTTGGACAAACAACTGTCATGTTACTCATTTTGAGTCAGCCATACATGTGCCTTGTTAATGTGACTTTATTGCTATAAATATCAATAAAAGACATTTGAATATCTTTGGAAACGCTGGGATTCTTGAGTGTTGCGACACACATTTTTGTAAACAAACCACAGCTCTTCGAATCAATCAGTGACTGATGGGCGTGTTCTGTTTAAGTCCACAATCAAACCTTTCAATGGACAATCTGTGACTTTTCACTCCTCCAGGTTTGTTTAAATCACATCATGATAAAGTTCAAAATGTGCAAACGAACAGTTATGTTCGGGTTAAGACGATGGTCACACAAACGATCAAGTTATCGAGCTAGCTTGAGCACGAGGCTAATGCAGATGGTAACTGGAGCTAATGTGTGTGTTATCGATTAAGAATATTCAATGAACCCTGACTCATTTTGTGGTCACCCTGTATCACACCAACAGTTTTCGGCCTCCACAGTTTGAGGTCATGCAGCAGTTTGCCTGATCCTGACTGACTGCCGGTGTGGATCGGGAGCAGACGCCGACTTACCAGGGCACAGAGGAGGTCGACTGCTTCCAGGATGAGCTCCTGATGTCCTATTCTGGTGACGCCCAGCTCCTCCAGCTCCTGGTGGGTGATGTGCAGCAGCTGCTCGCCCCCCATCTGCTCCCGCTCGAAACTCTTTACGTACTGCTGGAGACAGTCGTCCAGACCTGAGCATGGCAAAGACACGCACACAGTTGAGACCGATGATCCTACAGACTATCGCAGTGCAGCAAAGTACATGTTTTGATTTGTTTTCCGAGGTTTCAGGGTCGTATTCAGAATTGTGGTTCGCTGAAAAAACAGGAGAGCGGTGTGAAAACATCTTAATCCAGCAAATACAGTCCAAGCACCAGCCTTAAAGGCGCAGTGTGTACGATTTGGTGCAACTACCGGTGAAGGTGCATGTTGTATCCGTTAGCGCACCCTTCCCTTTCGAGCCTGTGAGAACCTATGGTAGCCCTCGGTTGTCATTTTAACATGGGAGTCTATGGGGGATTTGCTCTTTGGGGGATTTGCTCCCTTTTGGAGTCAGCCCCCAGTGGCCACCCTATGAACTGCATTATTTCTTTTCATTTCCTATTGTGCTTCTTCTGCATGAGGCTGCCCCTCAGTTGTAATTAAAGCTCAAAAGATGTTTAGTACGTCCACTGTGGGCTGTTGAAAATACACGGCAGTCGAGGGAGGACTCGCTCCTCATGTCAATATACGTTAAAGGGCTCATTTTAAGGTAATGCAAAGGGCAAGTCATTCACGGAGGTGATTATACATTCATAAAAATGTTCGTATAAAATTGTTTAGTAATCCTATTTCTACAGATAGTGGTGACAGAAATGGACAGCAATCTTACACACTGCACCTTTAAGCCTGACATGCCAGCTAACAAACCAGGCACCCAGGGAAAAAACAAACAAACATTGTTACAGCTTTCTAAAGTCTGATTATTGTTGTACACCATGCCATAATGCAGGGCGATACAAGCAGTGTATTCATTTTCCTGTTTTCAGAGCATGTGGAGGGAGAGGGCCGACTTTAATCCATGTTCTGATTGATTAAGGGCGTGTCCATAATATACCCACCGACAGGTGTGAGTAACATTGATTGTGAGACTTTTCCGTTGTTAAGCCGTGGCCGCCTGTCGTGCAGAAAGCCAGTCAGCGGCACGTAGATGTGGTGGGTCCAGGATGCTATTGATCAGTAAGAGCCTCGGGCTTTGAACCAAACAAAGTCAGCAGAAAGCGCTCCTCCCCACAGACCTAATGAACAAGCCTCCTCTAAAATGAGCACATGCACAGCAAAATGAAAGGGGAAAAAAAACGCAGGGGAGGAGGCAAATCCATCCACACACACACACACACACACACACGCACACGCACACACATGCACGAGCCGCCGAGAAAAACAAACGGCACACTCGGCCTCTCTGCGAACGCACACATTTCAAACACAATCACACATACAAATACAATCAATTACAACTGCGGTTGTTATTCGGGGGCTTGACACCTCTGTGGGGGCCCGTTGTTAAAGACGAGGGGAACTGTGAGGAAAACACTGATGCCCAAGGGAAGCAATGCTGACAGGGAGTAGACAGTGTGGTAGCACCTTAACACAATCACCACACACTCACTCACACACACACACACACACACACTCACACACTTGCTACAAAAGCATGAGCAAGAGGCATCTTGGTGTTGTGATGCCCTGGGACACTGAGGACAAAATATACGCCGATACTATTCCTCTGAGTGTCTATTAGAGACGAGCAATTTTACAACCCACACATCAGCTGCACTTCATGTACAATGCTCCAACCCACATGACCTACAAACTAGGAAGTGCTCATCAAATGTTTCTCCATGCACAGTATCATGTTTGCGCGTGATGTGGTGTAGACGTGGGCAAAATAAGGTTTGTGTCATTTCCATGTATCCTCAAGAGAGGTATAGACCTGGGACTTTGACTCAGGCACAATCCACCGCAGAGCTGGAGCTAAAGGAAATCATTATTGAGAATTGCCGAATAAAGGCCGTGCAGGTCCCCAGAATAAGACCAAAGTGGAATCGTTTCCGTTTCGAATGGTTAAAACTCGGATACGCAGTAAAACAATGATATGGATTTTTCCATAAGCAGAATCTCTGAGGAGTCATGAGCCATGTGGCCGCATCTTTATCAAAGCCCAGAATGGACAAACCAAACACCTGTTCCGTCTGGCACTCTTGGAGGCAAAGGGTGAGGTTAGGGCGACTCAGGTGCAACATGTGACCACTAGAGGTCACTAAAAGATACACAACAGTGTGAAAAAGTACTTTGCAACTAACAACAAATTAGATATAGCTACGAACTGATTTTTAGGACATAATACGTTTTATATTTAAGTGCCAAAATTTGGACAAATCAAGAAGCTAAACTAGTTATTAAAGGTGCAGTGTATAAGATTTGATGACCTCCAGAGGTGAGGTTGTGTGTTGCATCCATCACCTCACCCTTCTGAACATGCAGGAGAACCTATGGTAGACTTCAGCTGTCATTATATGACATATACATATGATATATATACGTATATTACTACGTCCACTTTTACTGCTGTAAAAAAGTGGCGGCCTCCTTAGAGAGGACCCCCCCTCCTCATGTAAACACACATTAATGGGCTCATTTCAGGGTCATGGGAAAAAACAAAACATTTACGTGGATATGAAATGTCAGTATGTCATTGTTTTGTATTCTTTTTGGAAGTGACAGAAATGACCAAAATCAAACACACTGTACCTTTAACGTAACCACCAATTAAAACCAATTGCATTGGTTGGGGGGGGGGTAGGGGGGGGGGGGGGGGGGGGTGGCGGGGGGGCGGGGGGGGGGGGGGGGAGTGCAATGCCTCCTCACTTCCCCTGTCTCTGCCCTTCACCATTTCACACCCACTGTCCCTTCTCAATCTGACGCCTGGGAGCTCTCTTCACTCACGTCTGACATCATGGCTGGAACAGCTCCATATCTCACCGGAGCGCCACCGCAGTATTTGACCTCATTTGCAAATTGACGGCTATTCAAAACCCCCACTGCACGTCTGAGATTCTCTGCAGATGAAAAAAAAAAAAGAAAAAAAAGTCATTACTTTCTCACACTTAGTATTCTGGCTGTCACCGAGGTCGTCTTCCTGGTGTCCACTCGCTGCACGTTGCATCGTTCCCCCCCCCCTCCCCCTCCCCCTCTCTCTTTTCCTTCCTTCCTCCGCATACAGTAAAGTGAATGAATTATATACAGAGGTGATGAATAAAGAATCAAAGAGGTCCCGGCAGAGGCTGACTAGCACAGCTTCCTCAGGGAAAGCCTCCTACTACAACCACGTCCTGCTCCCCCGTGCAGCGCGCACATACATTACCGTGCATGAATGAGGCCGCGGCGTCCGCCGCGGGGGGGCGTTTCACGGCGTCGCCCCTTTAAGGTGTGACTTGTCGTTTCAAATAAACACGCGTATTCACGCACCCTTGCGCGAGCACGTGTAGGAGAGTATTTACTCAAATGTAAATACAGGCATACTTTCACACATATGTGTGCACATACGCAGTGTGACACAGCTGTGAGCCAGTCACATGAGTCACGGCGCCTCCCCTAGAGGACAAACAGCTGATCTGGGTTCATCTGCTGAGTTCGTGTGCCAGCTGGAAATAGCACATGGTGCTAACAAACACTCAAACCAAACAACACTCCGGAGTCACGTTCATCGGCGCCGAGCCTCATCACGCAGTTTGTGATGTTAAAGTGGCGAGGATTGGTCGAGATCTCTAGGAGTTGTGACGCCCTGCGACCATCTGCCCTCCGCTGCATTGCAGCAACAGAAAACATGAAATGCCGTATACTTAAAGGTACAGGGTGTACGATTTGGTGACATCTACGGGTAAACTTGCGTCATCTCACCCTTCCCGTTCGGGCACGCAGGAGTGTGCCCTGGGGTGTCGTTCATATACATCAAAGGGCTTATTTGAGAGGTGATCTACAGAGCAAGTCACACTCTGAGGTCATTATACATTTGTAAAAAGTCATACTGTATATTGTTTTGTAATCCTAAGTGACAAAAGTTACCCGAAATCGTACACACCGCACCTTTAAAGACGCAGTGAGTAGGATTGATCACAATTGGTTGGCGGCCATTTGGTCAAATATCCAGAGTGCTGTTTTCATTCATGCACAAACACCTGAAACACTCCTGCAGAGGATCACAGGCCGATTGGCCCCGGACCCCCTTGGCAGTTCAGCATTCACATGTGTACAATGTAGTGGGAGGTTTGCGTCACTGACATGTTCACAAATGCTGCGAATAATCCAGAGGATCTGCTGTTGTTGCGATATTCACACAAGAGATGGCACAGAAAAATGAAAAGAGCAGCAAGAAGCAGTCCATAATCAATACATTTTATGGAGCGAACGAAAACTATAGATCAGCATCTCATTTTCTTTCCATAAAGACTCAAATGTATGTTTCATCTTCCACCCAATGGCAATGAATCCATTTTGATGTAGCATAGATTACATGGAGAAGCCCTGTTGACAACGTCTCAGCCTTTACACTACGGCAACACACACTGTGTTTCTGACACCCCATCCACACGGAGACCATCTTTTTCTTTGTCCTTTTGAGAAAAAAACAAAAACATCCCGTAAAAAGACGTCGTCGAAAACGACTGAGAACGCTGCAGTATAACCAGCTGGCGTGAGCGGCGCTGTAGCGAGGTCACAGACGCACACCAAAAACAGAGAGGAAGACGTGAAGCATGCGTAGCAAACTCTTGAGCTGTAAACAAACACACGAAGAGGAAGGGGAACGGGAAGAGGAGGAAGAGGAAGGGGAAGAGGAGGAAGAGGAAGGGGAAGAGGAGGAAGAGAAACGGGAAGAGGAGGAAGAGGAAGGAGAAGAGGGATTTGATGAAAGAAGACGCTCGCGTGGACCAACGACGAGGCAGAGGCTCTGCTCCAGGACACACTGGACCACGAGCGATCCGCCATTGTCGTTTGTGGTGGTGGGTTCATGTGTGTGGGTCAAGGGAGAGGTGTGAGAGTGTTGCGGGAGACCTGTATCGGTTGTACAGACAGATACGATACGATGCCGTTCTGAGATTTTCTCGCTCTGGGACCCGCTCTCAAAAAGTATCACATTTCGTACTCGCCCGCCCCACGTGAACGGACGCTACGTCGATGAAAAACATCGGTGGACGTCTCCGTGTGGACGGGGCCTGAAAGCAGCTAAAACTGTGTGGTTTCTTTGGAATGGGCATTTATGTCATGTCATGTCATCTTCTCGCGCGTATCCAGTATTCTGGGATGCAGGGTATTTCTACCAGTACACATGGCGCCATTGGAGGTATCAGTGTCGGGGCCAGTGACACTGCAGCAGGGTCCAAGTGGGCTTGGAACTAGCGACCTTTGCTTCCAAAGGCGACTGCTCTCACCACCGGGCACCTGCCCCCCCCCCCCCGAGCCTTTAATACCTTAGATGATGAATGTAATAGTGTGAATTTAACTTAACACAAAAGAGGGATTTTATGAATAACTATCAATTTGTCATGTTCTTCTCGCGCGTATCCAGTATTCTGGGATGCAGGGTATTTCTACCAGTACACATGGGGCCATTGGAGGTATCAGTGTCGGGGCCAGTGACACTGCAGCAGGGTCCAAGTGGGCTTGGAACTAGCGACCTCTGCTTCCAAAGGCGACTGCTCTCACCACCGGGCACCTGCCGCCCCCCCCCCGAGCCTTTATAGCTACATCAAATGTGGGTCTTCTTCCATAGAGGCTGCCATGTTGTACCCTATCTCAGTACAGTGGCCCAGAGTGGACAAAAGGAAAAACAGAACCTCTATTTAACTGTTTATATCTCGAAATGATCAACTTACTTCAACTTACCAAAAGAGGAAGGGGTGAGGGGAGTGGGAACTCACTCGGTTGCGATCTGCAGTCTTACCTCTGGCTGCCACTAAGCACACAGGAGTACTTTAGCACGCAAGTGAAATAAGAGCCAAACAAACCACAGCCTTTATGCATCTGTAATAAACAAAAAGTAATTTAGTGTAAGAGTCTCTCTATGTAATCAGCTCTGCCACAGTGTCGCCTGGGAGCCAGAGTTACTGACTTGGGATTAAGAAATGTTATCGTCGCTTAACCACAGACTGAAATGATGCTTACGCCAGCTTCCACTCCAGTGGCCTCCGCTCGCAGGACACTCCAGGGTGTTTCCGGTAAATACTGTTTCTCCTGCCTTTCAGGGACTTCACAGTGAGTAGTGTTGGCTGAACCGGGCCCTCGCCCACATATCCCTCATGTTGTCACTCTTTGGGGACAACAAGGCTTCCAACAGACGTCCACGCCTTTGTCCCGCCGTTGGGAAACATTTGAGATCGTACAGGCCCAGGTTTTTGAGTGTTGGCTCAAAATGCTGAGTTACAAACACTCTCTCTCTCTCAACTCTAATAAAGAGTGCATAAACAGTACTCGGGTACGTAAGAGTGCAAGTATGTTATCAACAAATGCAAAAGTACCTGAACAAATGAGAAACTTGACGAAGGAATGTATCAAAAAGACAAATAGTAAGTCACATCGCACAGAAATTGAAATGAATTATATTGCTATTGAAACCGGTGTGAAGCAATTATGAGGGTATGATTGTCTGTATGTGGATTTCCTTGCTCTAGAATTCGCCCTTTAAAGGTGCAGTGTGTAAGACTTGGTGACATCTAGAGGTGAAGATATTTTATCCATCACCTCACCCTCAACCTTCTCAGCATATGAGAACCTATGGTCGACTTCAGTTGTCATTCAAACTCAGATGATGTTCAGTACATCCACCCTGGAATACTGTAAAAACATGGTAGCCCCCGCAGAGTGGACCCACTCCTTATGTCCATGTACATTAATGAGCTCATTTCAGGGTAATGGAAGAAAAAAAAAAAACATTTATGCGATTATTAATTCATGAAAATGTCATTATCAATTGTTCTGTAATCTTTTTTAGAAGTGACAAAAATGACCAAAATCGTACACACTGCACCTTTAAAAGCGAAATCCCAGTGTTACTACAAAAGCGGCAGGCTGTTAAATCTGTCTTTCTGCTCAGTCACATGTGAGGAAATATATATCTGAGTATGTAAAATGGATTGATCTGTATCAAAGACACCGACCGATCCCTTGATTCCAGCCATCACAGAACAGCAGAGTGCTGAGGCTTCAGCGAGCGTCTCGCGTTGACAGCTTCATCCACATTTCATGCAACTTGCTCCAATCGTTTCTTTCTCCCCTCTTTCCTGGGCAAAATAAACCCCTCCCTGACGGAAACACGCAGGTTGCCAGGCAACCAGTGCGAGAGAGGCCTCGGAGCAGAAGAGCGGGTTCCGCAGTTGCTGCCCCTCAGGACCCTGCACTAATGCTGGGCTAAGGAGTACACACAGTACGCGCGCGCACACACACTCTCTCTCTCTCACACACACACACACACACACACACACACACACACACAGTAGCAAGGAGATGCATTCTGCACTGACTCATACCTTGTTGAAAGAAGACTGCATTTATAGCTCAGATTGAACACAGCAGCCGCTGTGCTGTTTGGCCATTAGCATCAACAGAAATCAAACTGTCAGGCTTGCGTTTTCCTCTGAGAGCGCCGAGGGTCCGAGTGGAGGCCGAGCTGAGAGCCGGGGCACCGGCGGCTGCCCGTGCCTCAGATCCCGCCGCCTCGCAGCCCACATGCAAGTGCCTCCAGCCGAAGTAAGTGCCTCGCCGAGTGCAAAGAGAAGACAGAACACTCGCTAAAAATATTCAAACTGTGAAATATTCATCACATCATGACAGAATATTCGTGGCATTTTCGCTCACCGAGCTTTCAAGTGCAGCGCGGGCTGCTTTTTGGCCATTAGCATCAACAGAAATCAAACTGTCAGGCTTGCGTTTTCCTCTGAGAGCGCCGAGGGTCCGAGTGGAGGCCGAGCTGAGAGCCGGGGCAGCGGCGGCTGCCCGTGCCTCAGATCCCGCCGCCTCGCAGCCCACATGCAAGTGCCTCCAGCCGAAGTAAGTGCCTCGCCGAGTGCAAAGAGAAGACAGAACACTCGCTAAAAATATTCAAACTGTGAAATATTCATCACATCATGACAGAATATTCGTGGCATTTTCGCTCACCGAGCTTTCAAGTGCAGCGCGGGCTGCTTTATCTCCGTCCGCCTCCTAAAGTAGAGGAGGTGTCGGGAGGAAAAGTCAACCAACGGCAGAGGAGGAAAAACAGGGTCAACCGGGAGGCTGCGAGAGGTTCAGGGGAGCAGAGCACGACTCGGAGGATCTGACCGACCTGAGAGGATCTGAAGTGATTGCAATCAGACTGATAGTGAAATCGAGCTTCGCTCGCACGTACGCACTTTCCTCACAAACAACAGATCATGCGATCATTTCCTTTGCATTTACGCAGTACTTGCATGATGCCGCCACATGGCCGTCTTATGTCGACCGGACCCTCTAAAGCAGAGACTCTCCACTGATGGGTCGCGACCCAAAAGTGAGTCATGCGACTGTTTTCAGTGACTGGAACTAGGGGGAAAAGCTAAGAAAAGAGAAGCCTGTGCTTTTATTTTGAAAGGATTTTTTGATGCATCAAAATGCCACCTATTCCCACTACGTACTACACTACACTACAGTAGGTGGCGATAATGCCCGGTCATGTTAATTATTTCACAGATCTAGAAACTTTGGTGGGTCCCAGACCAGTTGAGAACCACCGCTCGAAAGGACTCGTTCTGGGGTAATGGACGACAGTCAGGAGGCTCCACATTCTCGGCATTATCAGTATATTTGTCTATAAGTCATTTATTTCATTAGAAATAACTGAGAGACACATTTAGCAAAAAGCTCGCTAACTTAGTGGTGCATTTAAAGGTGCAGTGTGTGATATTTTGGTCATTTCTTTCACCTCTAAAACATATTACAAAACAATTACATACTGATACTTTCATGACTTTAGAAGCATCTGAATGTTTTAGTTTTTCCCCATGACCCTTAAATGAACCCATTACTGTGTATTTACATGAGGAGCGGGTCTTGTTTTTTTCCAGGAGCCCAGGGAGAACATACTAAACATTTTTTGAGTTTTAATGAATGACTGAAGTCTACCATAGGTTCTCCTGCATGCTCCGGAAGGTCACGGTGAGGTGACGGATACAACATGCAACTTCACCTATAGAGCTCACCAAACCGTGCACACTGCACCTTTAATGTATAGTATTTAGTACTGAATGATGTTTCTGCCCTGAGAACCGAGTTAACTGCGAAACAGAGCGAAAACATCTGTGTGCTGTGAGTGCTGACCAGAACAATCATTTAGCATCGTGTAAATGAGTCAATAATAAAACAATGGCATTTGCGGTGAGCTGTTTGAGGGTTCGATTTCAAGGGCCAAAATTCTAGTCAGCAAATTAATGTAAAATTCTGGATCTAGATCATTTAAATACAGGTTCATTGGGGGACTACTGTGCATTGATGGATGTATGCACACTTTATAATGTCCACACGCTACACTGGTCATTAACCGTGCCATGCGGCCAGTCGTATCTTTCAGTCAGTATATCACTCTCTGAATGGCCCAATGAAACGGTTCAGGGATCATTATTTGACAATGATAATTCAATCAAGGGATTTTGATGATTCTGAAACATTTTGCCACCACAGGACTGAGCTCCAACAGACCATAACCCCGCATGCTCTGCAGTAATGTGATGACAGCTAAGCTGAAATATACTGTGAACTCCAGACAGTAATCCTGGGTACTACAACGCTTAAACTCGAGATCTGGTTTTGTAATCTCTGTTGATCCTTTAAGTCAGCATTCCGAGTCATTGTGAGCAGTCTGACATTTCATTCATACATGTCTGCCCATGTGACCCACGGCATCATGGAACTTGGCTGAGAAACTTTGTTGGAAGTTGAAGGCTGTGCACCAAAAACTACAGGCCTCAAACAACAGATGCAAAATCAACCCAGTCAAATACAAACACACATATACACACTTATGTACACACACACACACACACACACACAGGCGCCTCTGTCCCAGCAGCCGGATAGAATGGGTGCTTTGATATGGTGCCCACTGCATCTCCAATTCTCCACACCACCCTGCCGTTGCCTTTGTGCGTTCCCTGATCTTTCTCAGTCATGCCAACCCTTCCCCTTCCCCTTCCCCTTCCCCTTCCCCTTCCCCGTCCCCTTCCCCGTCCCCTTCCCCTTCCCCGTCCCCTTTCCCTTGGCCCCGCCCCCCTCCCCCCTTCCCCGTCCCCGTCCCCTTCCCCTTCCCCGTCCCCTTCCCCTTCCCCTTCCCCTTCCCTGTCCCCTTCCCCTTCCCCTTCCCCTGGCTTCCTCTCCCATCTCAGGCTGTGCAGGATTTCTTTCATTTCACTCTGCACCTCCTTTTTTCTGAATCCATTTTCCTGCCATCTTCTCTCTCTTCTCATTCCGGACTGTAAAACTAAAGGGGAAGCTCTTATGTGTCTGTTAGCATGTGTGTGTGTGTGTGTGTGTGCGTGTGTGTGTGTGTGCGTGCGAGCGTGCGTGTGTGTGTGTGTGTGTGCGTGTGCGCCTGCTGCATTTTGTGTGTTTTGCATCGTGGATTGTGAATCAGAGGTCTGAGTGTGTTGCTGCCTCCCCATCTTATGACATGTGCTGTGACTCCAACGCGATCAGATCTGGTTTCCATGACGACTGATGCCCCACTTAAAGCTGCTGCTCCAGAGTCTGTGTGTCAGTGCATGTGTGTCAGTGGCCATAAACTGTAGATACGTGTCCGTGTATTTCCGCGCACACGTGCCTCCCTCCATGTGAGTCCATGTGTCCACGCTCAGCACCCACCTCTCTGCCTTTGTCTGCGGCGTGAAAATGGAGGACCGGACGGGTTTCTGAGCGTGTGTTGAGGAGGTGCATTCTCCATAATGAGGCGTCCTCTTTAATGTTTGATGCAGCTGAAACTACAACAAGCACTCAGTCAGAGCCAAGGGAAGCGTGTTTTCCCCACACAGACTTCCTCGCCGTGTCAGCGGGAGACTCAATCGGAAGACGCGGCATCGAACGCTAGTGAATATCGTCCTCGACTCTCCGGGAGACCTGCGCAACCAAACAACATCCACGGGACTCTTTCCGTGAGTAATCAACCATTTCCCGGCGCGTCTCTCCCCTTTTTTCCGATACCATGATGTCATGGTTCCACAATCCCTGCAGTTTGAGAGTTTTCTTTTCTGTCTTTTCTGCCAGTGCATAAACCACACACAGAGAAATAGGAAATGAGAGATTACCGCAGGGAGAAATGAACTGCCCTACTCATCTTGCCATCAACGTACGCATCAGCAGGCTTCCCAGATTGTCCGCCTGAAAGCACCAGATGATCTTATGAGGTGCGCGCGGCACGGAGCGCCGAGGAGCTCCATCTCTCTTTGCTGCAGCCGCTCAACACCCAAGCACGGATCCACACATGTCGTACTTTACACATCGCTGGCGCCTGCACACAGCCCCGGCCAATACATGCCGCTGCACACACGCAGGGAGGAAACTCCTCCTGTGTGGGTGTTTCAATCAAAACAAATGAGTCATCTTTGTGTGCAGCCTCACCACCGCTCTGCCGCTGGAGCAATTCGGAATACAGTATTCTGTATCATCTGCTCGGCCTGCTATCGCAAGCTGTGTCGGGTTTTTCGCTCTGCGGGCCTGCAGAGTCTCGCGTCCGACCGTCCCACCGTCTTTCGCGCGACAGGTCTGCGCTGCTTCGTGCGGCACGTGGAGAAATCGAGAGTGCGCAAGACGTTAGCTCTTTTGTGGTTTGTGTTCAGGGTGTTTTCCTACAAAGTGCAGACCTATCCGATCTGTCTCTCAGACAAAGAACACACTGTTTTGAAAGATTGAACGTCATTTCAACTTTCTCATATCACAGGAGGCGGATGATGTCATCGGGCCGACCAAAAGGCCTCACGTAGTGTGAGCGGTATTCGAAACGCTCCGTGTCACTTTATGCGAACATGTTCCAAAAGGTACAGCTGCACTGACACGAACCATTACTATAAAGACGAGGTATGAAAAGAAAGGTTATGTTCATTACCTCTGACATGATTAATGTCTGATGTTTCAAATGGACTACCTAGATGCAAATGACCTGTTAATGCATTTGAAATGATACGCCGACGTTATTACACTCATTGTATTATAAAACGTATTACTTATATAATATTGTGTCGGCATGGTGAGAGGGCAGGTCGAACGTGCTCTGTTCAGGAAAGGTTCACAAAGACTCCAACAGGTCAGCCAATCCGCAGGCAGAGGGTTTTGGTGGAACGTTTTGGAAATGTAGGCTAATTTCTGCCCTTTCAGTCAAAGACGTTAACTTGGGGGATTCATCAATATCATTATTTTCATTCGATTATCATCACACTTTTATATTTGTGCATTTTGTGCAAATGTATTCAGGAGAGCAAAGAAATGTTCTTATGAATTCAAATCAAATTACAAACAACAAAAGTACTAAATCAATATGTGTATCTTTGCAGAGCAAAGACACACAGAGCAGTGTTGGTGAGGTTGTAAAGCATTTTGTGCCTGATGACATTGATTTGTCATTAGCAGTCAATATGTTTTATTAAAAAAGACTGACTCTCAAAATATGTCCTCATATCCTTCTATTGTGAGAATACTATCATTTGAATTCTGGACATTTTTAGATTGGACCAGACGCATGAAGGACGCCACCATGCAGGTTATGAGGTCATGGTTCAAACCACTGAGTGTGGAGTCCCCCAGTACGAGTCCCCAGGATTGTTCCATCTCTCTCCTCCCTGTTTCCTGTCCTCTCCCCTCTTGCTGTCCAGAGGGGACAGTAAATATCCCCCGCGATAATAAAAGCAGAACATAAAAGCCAACAAAATATGTTGCTAAATTGCTACAATTTGCAGAGGAGCACTGTGGCCTTATAAGGGACACGACTAGAAGGTGTAGGTGAGGACAAATGTTTGCTCCCTGCAGTTCCCTGTGTCTTATATCTGCTTGCATCTAAAACCACTTCTCTCCGCTGGAGGGAACTTCTAAAGAAGGTCTGAGTACGGAGGTCTTCCAGTCAGAGGCCAAACTAAAGCAGGTGTTCATGTAAACATTCATACCAGCCTTTTGTTGTTTTCCCTTTCGCTTTATTCCTAAAGAAAATGAGATCTGGCTTCAGGCTCGGCCGAGGGCCTGAGCGTGAGGGCCCACAGGGAACAAACGGGGAGCTTTAGTGGCACAGGGGCTTTCAGAGGGGGGCGCTGGTCAATCTCTGAGGCCTCAGCCTCTCATCTGAAAGAGGCCACGAGACCATTTTCAAAGACACACATACAAGGAGGTGAACGTTACAATAGCGACAACAACGCACAAGGGCAATCTTCTACAATTCTCTTTTCTGAACTGATGATGAACCTAAAATGATGTTTACTCAGAGTGGCAAACTGCACGTAATGAAAATAATGACACATTTCGTGGTTTTGCAGCTCACAGAATTGAACCCAGCCATCAGCTGTCTTAGCTGACATATTAAAGGTGCAGTGTGCAAGATTTCCATCTGTGGAAATAGAATGACAAAAGAGTACACTGTATACTGACGGTGTTAAGAATGTATAATCACCTCAACGTATGATTTGCGTTTTACATTACCCTAAAAATGTGCCCTTTAATGTATCATTTCATCCGGAGCAGGTCATCCCCAACCCAGAGTGGACGTGCTAAGCATGTTCTGAGCTTGAATGACAGCTCAGAACTTCCATAGGTTCTCCTGCATGCTCGGGTGGTGGGGCGAGGTGATGGATACAACATGCAACTTCCCCACTAGATGTCACTACATCTTACTGCACCGTCAAAGGTCCAAGATTTAGATGGAGGCAGTTATATTTTGATTGACAGAAATGGAACATGAAATGAAACGTTTACGTTGATAAAATCACTTCGCAGCACGAATTGCTGATTCCATTATCCTGGAATGGGCTTTATCTATCTATTATATCGAGGGCAGGACCTCGCAGAGGCAGTCGTGCTGCACCACCATGCTCCACTGTAGCCTAGGAACCTTTTGATTTCCACTGATAACTGGAGGCTCACATGGGTTCTCGTTTTGCTCGTATGCATGAATGAAATAATAAGATAAGGGGTGTGCAGATGCAACACTCAGCGACTCCATATCACTAAATCCCACACATTGCACCTTTAAAGTGTCACTGTCTCTTCTTAGAAGGCAAACGTCAACAAGCAGCACAGCATTTTACTCAGTTTCTGTGCTGCCATGTAGGATTCGTATATCGAGACCCCCTTTCTTACAGCCCGTGTTACATCCCTGGAGCCTGCAGGAGAAATTATTGATTTCCATGGAATATATATATTCCAGGCTATAACTTCCACATGCAGGATTTTATATTGAGATAAGGTTTTGAAGGGACTGACTGACTGACTGACTGGCTTGTGCCCAAAATGACAGTCTACTTTAGACACCGCCGTGCTCCACTGACTTTCTGTCACAGCTCGTACTGTCTCTCTTACTTTGAGACATTCTGTGTCCACAAATACATCAGTGGAATTCTGAAGGCTGAGAATACACCCACACCAACATGCGATTGCATGCAGCTGGATCCTAACCACGTTTATCCTGTTGGTAATCTCATCTCCAATCACATTTCAATCCGGCCTCTCATAGGAGCAGCGATGGATGGAGTGGATCAGATGACGGGGCTGGAACTCTTCGTGGCTGCTAATGGAGAGCAGTGATGAAAAAAACCAGAAGCACCCGTCACCGTCACGTAACTCAGCACATCCCAAAGAATTCCCTTCAACGCGTCGGCCGAGGGCCAACCAACCACCTCGACTCCTCGCCACAGACATCGGGGCCTCCGCCGTCATGATAAGGGAACTTGCAGCGCATGCGAGCAACGAGCTGTTTGAAGAAACCGGGTGAAATCACAGGCAGGGGGACTGGTGGGTCCAGTGTAAGTGTCACAGAGCTCACGTGAACCTACAGGGGACACGCACGGGTTTGAGTCATCACACTAGTATAGTGATGAAGTCATTCGGCTACATGGAGGGGATTGCGGACACCCAGCCTGTCTCCTTCCATTGTCTGCCAATAGGCCCACCACAGTTTCTCTCACAGCTCAGTGTAGCCGCTGACCAGTGCGCGAGAACAGCACGCACGCACACACACACATACACACACACACACACTTGTGCAGGCATACGTGATTAGTGATTACTCATTCATACTGTCTGTTTGAGGGGATGCAGCCTGCCTCTTGTCAGCAAAGTGAGCAGCAGCGAAAAGGCAAGAGTGTGTTTGTGCGTGCATGTGTGTGTGTGTGAAAGAGAGAGAGAGAGAGAGAGAGAGAGAGAGAGAGAGAGAGAGAGAGAGGGG
>JAFBJT010111350.1:74825-98899 GCA_016785325.1 Chascanopsetta lugubris | reverse complement strand
AAGGTCTGTGGGGGGTTGGGGGAGGGGGCGGGGGTGAGGGGGGGGGGGGGGTTAGGGTCACGCTGTGCACAATTACTCACACACAGAGACACACACCTGCACAGAATTTAGATTATTCAGTGGCATTAAGTTTTTAGTTGATGTAAAAGTCACTATATGTTAAAATAATCAGCAAAGTCCATGATGACAAGAACTCCTGTATCAGTATAGTAATCCATCCGATGCTTTCTGGTAATCATGAATATCTACCTAATTTGCATAATCCACAAGGAGCGAGGGCAAGGCTTGACGTTTCCTCTTCTTACTAGAAACTGTTGACCAATCACAAGGCAGTGTGGCAAGCTGCCAGTTAGAACTGACCGGGGCCTGGGCTATATCGGAGGTGGGAGGAGCTAAAAACAGAAGTGGATCCAGGAATTGAGCCAAGCTTTGGTCCTGCAGACAGGAGGGCCCTGCCAGACACTTGCTGTTTTGGATGATGATGGATTTAGAGACGGGTCGGTCATCACCATTGGAATTTGTTTCCAAGAGCCGAACCAGCACAACAACAGACAACACAACACACACGTTGGGAAATAAAGCACTTCAATGCAACAAGAGGACAAGAAAAGAACAAATTAAAAACAAGAAAGAAAAAGAAGAAACGGCTCATTGTCCTCGGCTTGAAGAGGCTCTGAGCGCCGCTGAGACTTCATTACATTTAGAGTGACTGAACACCGAGGTGTGCAAACACAACGCGGGAGTAGATAATGCAAGTCAGGCTATGAATGTTAATGTCCATTACCACCTGCACTGCATCAGCACAGCCGGGACACTTCTATTTTTGGAGGTGGACGAACAGAACATAGATTTCTTTTACATTTTCCTCATTGTCATCGAGAAAATGAGTGAATCCAGGACGTGGCCTCATCGAGGGGAATGAAAATATGGAACCAACACACAAACGGTGTGAAGACAAATGTAAAGAAACACAGACTCTCTCGCTACATATCATCATTGCAGGAAGTGGCTAAATCAATATTAGCTTGAGCGTGAGGAGTCAGCGGCGGCCTCTCCTCAGGGCAGGGATAAAAAAAGCCGGCGCGCAGGTTTGCAGTTGCTCTATCGACATCAAACACCGGGCAGGAAGACGAAGCTGCGAGGCCACAAAAGGTCTCTGCCTCTCTTCTTTATAACCTGGTAACGATCGCTCCCAAAGATTGAGAGCGTCACCAATCTCATCTCCGCGGGGAGTCGAACTGCCTCGGTGGAAACGGCGCAGCTTTTCGACAACTGCAGTTTACCTGCGGGTTTTCACCTCAAGTGAAGTTGTGATTTTGATCATTTGCAGTCGCACGATAGATATTATGTCCTCGGGTGCAGACAGAAACATGGATGGAACTGTTTCTATGCAGTGCACACCCAATATTGTGTGATAAAAAAAAGGCTCTTTAAATCATATTAATGTGTTCTACAGTATATGTAGTTGAAGAGGATGTGTTTTCACCAAAAAGACAATATGAAAAACTTGCAGTTGGCAGTGGCCACTTGAGGCTGGCTCCAAAAGTGAGTCAATCCCCATACAATCCCATGGTAAATGAGCTGTGTTTAAAGCCTGGTACAAACTACAGCTTTGGTCTCAATCAGTGGTTGGTTACCGTGACAACTGTACAGGGTGGTGATTTTCTCTTCTCCTACTCTATCAAGGTTTGAAATTGTGCATAATTAAGGGGCGTGGCCTCTTGAGTGACACCTGGGACGACCTGACACGCTCTGTGGATGCTACAACGGCACCAACGCCTCTGCCCGTTTTTGGATGAACCAGGAAGTAGGAGGAGTTAGGCATCGGCAAGGTGGTGACTAGTGAACCGCCCACAACGAGCCGCAAAACCACTATGCAGAAACCTCTGGGCGACGTCAAGGACGCTACGTCCATCTTAATATACAGTTACCATTTTGCACTGACTGTTTCCACTGTTCAAACAAAATAATAAAAATGCTCATTTCTGAAAAGGTTATATCGGGTTACTCCAATTTCACTTCCAGATTTATACGTTTTCATTTCTTTGTTTTTGTGCTTCTTCATTTCCTGGGTCAGTTTCTGTGCAACATAACCTGGGATGGATAATCCTGGAGCGACGCTATCAAGCCATGCAGATATGTTTGCTTCTGTTTACCCAGGTTTGAAGATAATCTGCCAGAGAGGCTTTTACTGCCACAGCGACGGGAATCTGTTTTTGATGTACAAAGAATTTAAAGGTGACATTTAGAAATCTTCACAGTTCCTTTCCAGGAACTACTTTCATGTTGCTTGGAACAATCCGCTTTGAATTTTGCCCACTGACAGTTCGTATCCCTGCCGCACACTTGTTCTTGGTCTGGTCTTATTTTTAATTGTTTTGTAATTTAGGTGAAATGACCCTTTAAAGGTCAAGCGCAAACAGATAATTGAGCAGCGTGTTCCAGAATAAACACCATAATTAGAATTATGCCTCTCGGAGCGGAAAGAGGTCAACACAGTGGAAAATAAAACTGTTCTCTGTAAAATACTGAGTGACATAAAAACAGTCATAAACGCTCTGCTGTGCCATGCGCGCACACACACACACACACACACACACACACACACACACACACACACAAGCTATTTTTAGATGTTCAGTCAAAAACCACTTTAACACCGGGATCTATTAATATTTAATCACATGAATATTTGACTCTTTAATATCTCGAAAATAAATGCGATACGCGCAGGAGCAGCTGGCAGGGGAAGGCAGAGAGGATTTCTTGTGGTGAATGTGTGAACAGTGCATTTAGAGAAAAAGAAGTTCCCAGGAGAGTGATGTCAGAGAACATTTTAAAAGTCAGCCAGAGGCCAGAAAGCCGTTGAGGAAACTAGTAATTTTTGTGTGTTTCCGGATTATGTGGAAGTGGCTTTTAGGGATGTCAGGAGACGCTGAACCACTAACTTTAATGTCTGGCCGTTAAAATGAGTCTTAAATGATGAATGACATCCTCCTCCCCCTGACTGTCCTGTCCGTCTGGCTGCAGCCGAGTAACCTTTTCAAGAAGCGCTGCAAATGATTGAGTTTGAGGTGCAGAGTAAAATATGTGAACGTCTGCAAATGATGAAAGTCAAATGTGAAATGGTAAATAAAATGCTTTCAGCCTTCGCTCTCACTTCACGGACGAGGACGTTCAGAGTGAGTTACATCGCAGGCTCCGAATGTGCAGCTGGGCGACGTCTTTGCTAACAGTTAAAGACATCTTGATCTCCCCCTGGTGGCTGGCGGCAGTATAGGCACCGACTGTTCATAAAGATGGACTGAAGAGTCTTTCATGTCACCCACAGGTTTCTGCCGAGTGCTTAAGAACCTTGTAGTGGGTGGTTCAGTCATCATTATTTTGACAATGCACAACTCCTCCTACTTCCTGGTTCATCCAAAAATGGGCAAAGAGGCGGAGCATATGTATAACAAGGCTGCTGTCGCAGCATCCACAGAAAGTAACTGGCTTTTACATGAGGTTACTCCAAATGGTCACAGTTCACAAAATGGCCTCGCGCTGACTGTATTGCTACCGTTATTTGTAAAGTCAGAGACTGTATCGACTCTCTGCTGCCCTCAAGTGGACGTTTTGCTGATGCCAACATAAAAAAAAAGAAAGAAAGAATGTAAGATCGTGGAAAGCGATGGCTGAAATGGTCAGATGGCTATGGCAGCAGAAATGACCTTTTGTTGGCTTGTGCAAAAATGGAGTGAGGCATCATGATTGATAGCTTGAGCTCAACACGGCGGTTGGGGCATGTGTATCAGTGGAGCCGTAATCAATACGGCCGAGCAGCCGCTCCAAGTGATGTCAGAATTGCAAAATGGCACCACCCATATTGTCAATACTTCATTTTTCCACAATGAGATGGAAAGGAAATGTGTCATCCACGGTCTAGGTGTTTGGAAATTGACAGCATAGAAAAGTAAACACGGCCGTATATCATCGACGGGAGTCGACCCAGAAGTAGATGAGGCTAATTTTTCAAATCAGTTGATTCTAATAGTATCCATTCAATTAAAACACCAATACTATAAATAATCTACAAAATGCTGAATTGTAGATCGACGCCCAATCCTCAATGTATCTATGCTCATGCCAATCGTTCCCTTTGTCGATGTGTCTTTTTCAGCGTGTGACGGTTCACACAATGACAATCCGGAATGGAAACTCACATTTATAGCACATTTGTAGAGCTCTTCTTTTGCGCCCAAACGCATCATTAGTCCGTGTCACAGACGCTGACGTCTAATGGGCACGTTTGTGCTCACTGTATCGGCCGCATTATGAAAACATATGCCTCCCTGGACGGATTGATGCTCCCGCTTTCCGCGAGACAGCTCCTTTGTCACAAGCAAACTAATTAGGCTGACTGTCAGGGTCGCACTGACAAATGGAGTGACCGTGCTGAGCTACAGCGAGGGAGGCACCCGACACATTCCCGAGACAAATTCCTGCAGTGATGAGGACTATTTGATCGGGGGTAAACAAATGAAAGGCACTAAAGACCAGAGGATGGCGGGCGTTTGTTTGTCTCAGGGAGAGCTGTCGCCGAGGCTGTGGCCGCTCGTTCAAAGAAGTCAAAGAACACTCAAAAAGAAGAAAAAGTGCAGACTCTGTGAAAATGCAGCAGTGGAGGCAGCCGGGCAGCGAGTGGAGGGTCATTTTAAAGTTTCAAAAGAGGTATTATTATGTATTCCTCTGGGAAAAAAACTTTAAAAAAATTCTCTCAAGCGTCTTTATCTTTAATATTTCAGTCACAGCAAGGGTGTCCATAAAAGGCCGTGCCACGATTAAAGTTAACATAATAAATCAAGGGTCGGTAAATTATGCTTGATCATCAAATGTGCGTGTATTTTAAAAAAAAACATCCGACTTCACAATTTATCTTTTACGAGTTGTTATTCATTTTTACCCAAACGGGGTCAAGATATATCTGAGGCTGGAGCCGAACCTGCCACAGCAAACTTGGACAGCTCTCTTCAACAAAGCGCCAGCTCCATATAGTGTTGAGACTAAGAAGTACTACTCAAGTCATGCGCAAATTTCACGTGGGCCACATTCCATTATATTTTCAAAATGTGTTGCAGGCTCACAGGCCGCACCTGGGCCGCAGGTCATAGTTTGGACACCCCCGAGTTCGTGAGATTGAATGAATGAAGAGTTTATATTTCCAAGCATATTCCCACTAACGTCTCGTGATGGATTCAAAAGGACGTTTCCTTGAATTTAAATCCGCATATAGAATAGAAAAATTCTGACCGCTACGCAAAAAAGCCTTCCTCCACCTTTGTCCTAGAAATGATTGCACTCATTCAAAGAAATCCCTTCATCTTATAAGAAAATGATGGATCTGACACTCGACACTGACTCTGTGACAAAAGGCCATGGCAGCAGCGAGACGGCCATTGTGCGTCTTAAGGTTGGATCCGTCTCGAGGCGAGCGGCGATTCAAGGATAAAGACGACAGCTATGATCTGTTTCACTAGCATTTCGATCAGAGATGATAAAAGTCTCTCACAGGAATTGGCTGAACTCTAATCTCACGGAAGTGTGACAGCGAACGCTGTGATGATGAAAGTAATATTTCTCTTTTGAGATATTTGAAAAACCTGTTGACTGTCACGTCTGCCTGAGCCATGGACTGTATATAAAGATGATCAAAGCCACCGATCTTTATGAACTGCCTTTTTTTTTTTTCCTTTTGAAAATCGTTTCCCACCAGACTCATCGTATCAAATAACAAATTAAAACACGAGAGCTTTGGGGTCTATGAGCTATACAGCATCCAGCCACAAGGGTGCTATAAGGATACTTTGGCTTTCCGTTTGTTAAATACATTCTGTTCTTAAAAATAAATATTCAAATCTCTGTTACATAATAAAAAAATTCTAAAGAAAAAATTCAGGGGGAGGTCTTCAAAGGCCACTGTTTGATGCTACATCAACTAGCGTATTGCGCCAAATACAAGGGGGGAAATGTACAAGCTCATTTGCATGCGTAATTTGAATGTGAGCTGAGGTTAAAGGCTTAGTGCTTGAGATGAAGGTAACAACATTCCCAAAAGCAATGTCATGTAAAACAATGTAATGATATTCTTATGGGTGTATAATAAACTACATTATGGGTAAATGACCTCTTTAAATCTTCTATACCAAATGTTTGTGCATTGTTTGTAAAAAGGCTGATGAGTAAAGATACTAAAAACAGCCTAATGCGCCTTTCTCTGAAATAATTCATTTTCCAGTTCTGCTACAACGAGAGTGGATACACACATGGGGCATCGGTGATAGTAGAGGTTAATTTATTGCTTCAGGGCTCTTTAAATGGTTTAGATGATAATAACGCTCCATGAGTAAAAGATCACAATGAGCCCCTCAGTGTGATCCACCTCCATAAACCCAGGTATTACAGGGAAATTACTGACTCTTTTCCCCATCCTCTTTTTTTTTTTTAAATAAAGTTCAATAAAGCTATCCATAAAAAGCAGCCGAGGAAATTGGACAAGGGAGGACAGCGTTGCCATGGAAACAAATGGATTTTTCTGGTGGAAAACAACATGTTTTTCGCCCCGGCTAATGAGAACTCATACGTAGCGGCCGCTCTGGGAACATACATGAGGACGGCGACACAACTTGCTCTTTCTTATGCTTTATTTCCCCGTGTTTCAACGGCAGGAGACGCGGGGGGAGGGTGAAAAATGGCCAAAACCCGGGCTTATCATCTTTTTTTTTTTTAAAGAGAGTAGGAATTTAGAGTTTCCACCCTGAGCATGACACGAGATGAATGAGGGCGAGTTATTGCTTCTGAAAGGTGGAATGTGGAATAATATAAAAACTCGGAGAAGAATACGCCTGAATTCAGCCCATATTTCACCCTTACTCTGGTATCGATTGTCCATGTAAGACAGGAGGTTGTTTAAGGATAAGAGATGGGGGCCTCTGGTTTATCACCCGGAAATTACAAAGGACTGAAAAAGCTGAGGTGAACAAAACTGAATCAAATAAACACTTCATAGTGGAGTAGAATTGCAATTTAGAAGCTCGACCCTGATGGCTGCTTCATTAAGAAGGGCGTTTCCACTGTGCGGTTTTGGGTCCCATAAGAAGAGACGGTCACTGATGATCAATATTTAGGTCTCCAGGGGGAACAATCACTGATGATCAATACAGAGTTATTCTGAGTAATTACCTCAATGCTATGTTGACAGATTGCTGCTTTAATGGGAGGGATTCTCTGATCCACAAAGGATGATGGTCAATGATGTCACTCATAAGTCAGATAACAGACTAACCACAAATAAACATAAATAAATGAATTGTACAAACCAAGAAAAGTTACATCCTCCAACCAAAGAGATTTAAACTCAGCTAGTGTCAAACTTGTAGAAGAGTATTGTATCGTATTGTTATATTTGTATCATATTGGATCACACTGTCTCAGCTCTCCCTTCTCTTGTAACTTCCTTTATATTTATTTAGACAAAAATATATTTTTGTTCAATTCGTTGCACAATTTGATCAATCTATCCATCCATCTATTTTTCTATCCATCTATCCATCCAAACATCCATCTAAGCAACAATGGGTAAAGAGGAGGAGCATGGAGCCACGCCCACACCTGGTAAACTCAAGCTGGGGGGGGGGGGGGGGGCGCTTCTGGACGCCAGCAAAGATCTCAACAAACAGAACTAGCCAATCGCGATCTCGGTGTCGTCATGGTTACACAACACATGCTTGCACAAGTCAATTAAACAAAAGCATGTGGTTTCCGCAGCGGATCTCACCCATCGCACGCTGTGAGCACGTTCGCGTGTGAGAGTCAATCTGTGGAGGAAGTCCAAACACACGTATGCAAATTTCTTCTGAAAGCAGCTGCACTGCGAAACACAAAATGATCCTGTCACAGTACGAACGCTGCAGCTCCCCAACATTGTACCTTCGTCCTCATCATCACATCCCTGCTCCTCCCCCCCCTCCCGTGGGCACACGCATATTATTCTCGCCTTCCCATTATATCCAGTTATTCACACAAATTCAAATTACATGTCAACGCCGAAATACCCGCTCTCTGGCTGAGCCTGACCTCTGCCAGCGCTTTTCATCACAATCACCACAAACACAATGGAAATCTTTGCAGCCAGGAAAATTGTGTAAATCCCACAAGTGCAACCGGACAACTCTGGGGGGGGCGGGGGGTGTGTGTGTGTGTGTGGGGGGGGTGCTGCTCGCATCCCATTACCCTCATGGTTACAACACAGACACCTTCAATACGTGCGAGATTGATGCATTGTTTATGCATTTGCGCGACAACAACAAAAGTACACCACGCGTGCTCTCGCAAACTGGGCCACTGCATCACTCAAGAGAGCGATTCCAACGCTTGCAAACGCACGCTAATCAAAAAGATCAGGTGAAGAGCAGCTGTCTATATTTGGAGATGCACAGTTCCAGATGTGCACACACGCAGAATAATAACCGTCATGTTTATATTCTCAATGAAAGGCTGTGAAATCTGGGGCGACTCATTGGTTACGTGGAAGCGGAGTGGTGCCGTGTTGGTGATGACTAAATTGAACCCAGGGGACATGGGCCCTGTATGTGTGCATGTGTGTGTGTGTGTGTGTGTGCCTCTCTGTGCATGTAACGCATGACACACAGTAGCCTCATCCATCAGCTGCACCCCTGACCCACATGTGGAGAAGTTGCTAATGCAGCTCATATCTGAGGAGAAGGTCTGGTGCTGGTGCTGGTGTTGGTGCAGCAGCGCCTTCATCACATCTGCTGTTTCCAGCCACGCACTTGCTGACGCGGCACATCACAGACTATTTAACCCGTCATTTGTTTGTTTTAAATTAGCTCCTTGGGGTTTTCCCCAAAAAGTATTTTTTTTTACTGTTTAATAAATGAACCTCATCTGTAATTGTCACAATATAACACAGATACATAACCTCTGAGAACCGGCCCGGCCAATGACTCATCTTCATTTGGTCGATCTACTAACATGGAGGTGACAAACTATACGAATTGCAGCAGCTGGCCACTAGAGGGCGATCATGATGATTTGGCCTTTTTATACACTGTAAAAAATACTGTCCGCATTATTTCTGATCCTCACTTGCAGAGCCTCCAATGATGTCACATGTACCCAACATACATGAACATCCACATGCTCAGTGCAGGGTCAAGCTGAGGGGTTATATACACACACACACACACACACACACACACACACACACACACACATACACACACACACACACACACACACACGTGACTGTTCTCTGTGCCTGCATCATCGTCACTTTCCAGTGTCAGGCAGCGTTAGTGTCAAACCACCACTGGAGGCATCCAGAGTGTCAGGTGATTCCAAGCAACTGATTCTATGGTTAATTACATGTCAGGAAACAGAGCTGACCCCCGCTGCACAGAGTTAATGTGCTAATATGCTCTTAGCTAACGTGGCCCGACTATCGACGGAACGCACTCTGCAGACCCATTTATTCGACTTTTATGAGGCAACATGTGCTAAATAAAGATTAAATGACGAATTAAGCGAGTGGCAGTGAAACCTGATAGCAAACAATAACGTCGGATTTGCATATTAATCTGTCATGGAATGACGGCCTAATGCTCGGGAAAATAATTACGCTCGCAGGAAGAGGGGAGAAAAAAAACAAAACAAGCCGACGTCAGCGGAGCTGCGAAAAAGAAAAACAGGTTTCGCCGTTCGTCGCTTTTGGGGAAACACTTAATCGGCCCGAGGACCGAGTGAAGCCTTTTCATGAGATTACCTCGGCTCCGTCACTAAGGCTAATGCGAGGCTATCTGCTTAACATATGAGGGCAGAGGTCGCGAGGCCGGTCTCTAGAAGGTGCTCGGGTGAAAAGGTGAGAAAGAAGAAAAAGAAGAAGAAGAAGAAGAAGAAGAAGAAGAAGGAGCTGGATGGTTTGTGCCTCTCCTTCGCCGTGGGCGGCACGTCACATCGAGGACATGTCAACAGACGCCTGACAGAGCTGGGAGTAAGATCCAACTGAGCAAGAGGGCGGCAGAGAGGCGGGGGGGGGGGGGGGTGGGGGTGGGTGGGGGTGGGTGGGGGGGGAGTCTAACCCGCTGTCTTCTCGCATGAGTGCCGGTGGACGCGTACACAATGTGACGCACACCCATACACAAGGCAGGGCGAGCGCACATTCAGATACAAGCCCATGGATACGCATACGAGCAGAAGCTGGGAGGCACGATTCCAGACCCCCCCCCCCCCCCCCTTCCCTTGGGGCCCCCCCCCCCCCCCCTCACTTCGCTGAGGAGATCTGAGCCCGAACCAAACATGCCGCCTGCGCAGAGAGCAGGTGTCACACCAGGTGAACGCCGCGGCGCTGACGGTTAGCAGCTAGCTCCCAGCTGACCTCATGTCAAAACTTGGCCAAATGGAGAGAGAGGGCGGAAAAAAACTAAAAAACTAAAAACTAAAAAAAAACTAAATGGAGGCAGCAAGGCTTGCATAATCAGAACAGACTCAATTATGTCTCCTGTCAAAGCGGCGTCTGTCAAACACTCAGGGGCTGAGGTGCGCTGTCGCTAAACTCAGGTTACCGGGAACGTCCCCCTCTCCGCAGAGGCTTCGTGGTCAACATGTGGTGTCTCTCTGGGGCTCTTTCAGGGAGGTTCGGCGCCATCTATAATAAATAACATCAACGGCGAAGGAGGCGGAAGAGGGAGAGGGATAAAAGGGAAACCTGAAAAAAGCCCAGACGGAGACACAGTGGAGGAGCTGACTCATGTGCAACCACGCTGATGCACAGGAGGCGTTTCAGGCGGAGATCGATCTCTATGTACATGGACAAACTACTGAGTTTGACATGAGAAATGGAGGCCAAAGGGGGCAACATGGTCATTTCACCACTAGATGTCACTAAGTCCTACACACTTCAATTCATGCTTAAATGTAATTCATAATTAGACCGGATGATTTTATATGGACACTCCCATTGCTCCTGGTTCCATCCTCTACATGTTTGTGAGAGTAAATGAAATGAAATACAATTTTTTTTTTAAATAAAAAATCTATTCTACACGGCCCCTAACACTTCAGTTGTCATGGAAAACCTGCCACATTTCCTCGTAGCTTGAGAGGAGATGTTATTAATTCTCTATTTCCCACCTTCAGTCTGTGTCGGACATTATTCGAGAGGAACAGAACACACTGAACATTGTTAGAGAGTAATGCTGGAATAAAGAGACGAGAGGAAAAAGATTTCCGCATTTGGGTGAGTATAAATGAGAAGAGCGGGGGATTTTTTTTTTTTTTTGCCTTCCTTTGACCTTTTGGCAACATTCTTCAAAACGTAACCGCACCGCTCCTCTTTCTGCTGCAAGTGTATGATTCTTTGGCCTTGGCAGAATAATGGAATCCAGAGTGAAAATGAAAGAAAAGAGTATTTACATAAAAATGCTGAGAATGATTCAGTTCTCGGATAAACAGCGGAGTGTAACACTACAAGGTCAAATACTCTGCATTTTCATTAATCGTCTCAAATTGTCCCATTTTGTGCTCACACAAACTTTGAGAATTGAATCTTAATTCTTTACAGTGTTCATTATACGAATGTCTTCGCTTGGCTGCGCCGGCGCTGAAAGTAAATTACAAACAAAGCGTGGAGGGTGTTAGAGGTGATTTGCTGTGGAGTGTTTTATGAAAAACCAAATGAACTGTGAAATGTGCCGCTCACTCAACGTGTTCAATTAACTTCCCCCTTTTTAGAATCCGCTCAGGTACAAATAACAAGATAACAGCCCCTCCACTCAGCGGGACGCTGCTGTGTCACCCACCACATTAAACAACACTAACTTTTCACATATTAGAGGTTAAAGACTCGGGTCACGGAGAATCGCTCCTGCAGAGAGGAGATACCATCTTAAACAAATCTTTGCAGAGAAGCAAGAGGAGAAGGGGGGGTGGGGGGCTTAATCAAAGTTTGCAAATGCGATATTATAAATGAATGAATGGGGGGATGCTTGGAGATAAGAGTGTTTCCCAGCGCTCCGTATTAAAACATATTAAGACTTCATTAACACCTTCATCATAGGCGCATTCAGCAAAGATGAGCTCTTCATAGAGTTGCTCAAAGCCGGGGTGTATTCAGGAAAGTGTGTGATTACTGCCTCCAAACATAAACTCTTATGATTGTAATTGTTGCCTCTAATCTCCTGAATTCACTTCCTGATGATCTCTCAACGAGCTTCTGCTCGTTTCACCCCCGAACCATCACAACAAAGTGTGAAACATCTCGGTCGGTTATTAACCTGGTTTCAACTGCTGCAACCTGCTCACCTCAATCTTATTCAAAGGCACACTGTGTAGGATTTAGTGACATCTAGTGGTGGGGTTGCTTATTGCAGCTGAATATCCTGCGCTTCCTCCATTCTGGACGACACGGTGGTGCAACATGGCCGCCTCTATAGAGAGGACGTGACGTAAACAAGCTTGTTAAAGGGTGAAGACAAAACAACGATTCATACCTTCATGTGATTATATACAAATAAAATAAAAGTTTTACTATTTCATTGCGTGTGTGTGTGTGTGTGTGTGTGTGTGCGCGCGCGCAACACCCTCCCTAAACACAGATGAGCCCAGAGAGAATCCAACAGTAAATAGAAAAAAGATGACACCGTAACTACCAACTCTCTGGCCACATCAGTCAGTGCAGCAGGCTGGAGCCCATGCAGGTACGGAGGCTCTCGACCAATCGTGGGCCGGGCTCAGCTGTCGCGCCGGTGAGAGAGTTGGCAGCTCTGCGTCTGACCTTTGACACTTTCCTCGGAGTCTCCTGCCATGTTTTCAAACCTTTCGGCAGCGACGAAGCGGAAATGTGTCATCGGGCGGACATGCGCTGCAAGAGTCATTTCACCCCAACCGGGGCAGACATGAGCAAAACAAGTAGCCACCAGCTGGAGGAGGAGCCATATTGGATGGCGATCTTGCGAGCGGAACCTTTTCACTGTAATCTGACCTTTAGCTCCGTTAGCTGTGTCCACGCGAGCTAACGACTACACACTCTGGCAGCGGGACACACGTCCACACCTGCAGCGGTGCATGTAATGTCCAGCTGGAATCTCCTGTCATCCTTTAGTTGTAACCTCTATCAACACCCTCCCCCCTGCCCCGCCTCCCCCCTGCCCCGCCCCCCTCTCCTCTCTCCTCCCCTCCCTCTCCACCTCACCTTCACCACCTCCCTGCTCATTAATCATTCCTCTTCTTTCGCCCCACCTGACCCCCGAGTGTCGGCTCTGCTCCGCTGCGATTGCGCCGCCATCGGCTCGTCCCTCCCCACCGGCCAAGACTGACCTCATCTGATCGTCCCCAATTACGCACTCATTCGCCGCCTAATCTCCATAAAAAAAAATTTTTTTTTTAAAACACTCCACCCAAATCCGCTTGATGTCTGGAGCCCGTAATATTGTTCCCACCCGATACCATCTCCATTTCAGTGTATGAAAAAAAAAAAAGACAAAAGGAAAAAGAAAATAATTAAATTGAAGAGTGTCGCTGCTCAGTGGAAATCCAGTGATACAGCCTCAGATATCAACCTGTTTATTCCCTCGCCTGCCAAATCCTGACCCCCCCCCCCCCCCCCCCCCCCCCCCCCCCCCCCCCCCCCCCCCCACCCCCCCCCCCCTCCCCCCCGCCGCCTCCTCCTCCTCCCGGCCTGAGTTTCCCTATTGGCTTAGAGTGTGTTTGTAAACCAGGCTGCGTCTTTTCAAGTAGCCTTCAACGGTGACCGGCGCCAGCGCAGTGATACAAATGGGAAGCGGCGCTCGCCGTATATCCAGCTTTTTGGCAGGGGCCCCGGGGCCCTCAGGGCTCGGCGCTGGCTCGTCCGCAAGAGCTGAGCCACAGACGGGTTCCCATGCGTCATCCTAAATGAAGCGCTCAATGACAATGCACTATTTCCATCCCAATTCAGCGGCAGATGCCGGAGTCATTATGAACAAGCAATTTCACTCTGGAAGGAAGACGTTCTGCAAAAGACGTTTCTCTGAGTGATTTGGCAGAAAGTGAAGACGCTCTCATCACTGGATGAATGAACACACACATCGCAACCTGAGGTGGAGCCGTGACCTGAGATCCTTCGACACATTACATTCTAACACCAGGTTATTTGATCTCATTATCAATCCATTCATGCTGTAGCAACATTTTGGATTTAACATAGAGCTCTAAATAATCAGTTTCCCCATTGAATGAATTCTATATTATTGACTCCGACGGTTGCCACTGCTCTCTGCAGCTGCACTTGATTAACTGAATGAATTGGATTTAACGGCACCTTGAGGTGAAGGTGAATATTGCAGCTGTCCCTCCAATCAAGTGGGGTAACGTGTAGGAGAAGGTTTCCCCACAGTCATCGTCAAAACTCAAAAAGGTGTCTGTTTTGGTTTGTCCATTCTCAGCCATCGTAAAAAAACATGGCGGCGCAACATGGCGGCGCAACATGGCGGCCGCCACTGGGAGGACCTGCGCCCGATGTAAACATAAAGGGCAACGACACAACACCAGAGCTTCGACTCATGTGTGGCCGCGTCAACACGTTCAACACTTTTACTTGCTGTGAAACAACGTCAACACTCTTCTCTAAAGTGTTTCTCTCATCACCGCCATCTGCACTGACACCCCCGCTACGATCACATGACCCCCCCCCCAACCCCCCCCCCCCCCCCCCCCCCCCCCCCAAAAAAAAAAAAAGTATTTCACCCAAACAGCCTCTTAGATTCTGTGCTGGTCTGGTCTGCCTGTCACCTCGTCCTCCCCTGTCCCTCACCGCTCGCTGACTGTGTCCCTTTCTGTCTCATTTCCTCCGCCATCGATGGCCGCCTGTCGAGCCTGACGGATGTTTTCCCGCTAAAGGCGCCATAAAAGGTTACGGGTGTAGCGCGGACAGATGTGCGCGAGGTCAAAGGTGAGTTGTGAGTTTGCGGGTGATATTATGGGATATGACAAGGTCCTGCTTTATTCTGCTTTATGTCGGCGCGACCCGGCTTTATGGGCGCCCAGCCGACCTGCGCGTCGATAAAAGTTGCATCCGGAGCTACTTACGACAGCGCTGTGGGGCGGCGTAATGAGCGAGCGGGGAGGAAGCGTAACTCACCGCCTTTATTGTCTCATCGTCGTCATCTCCTCTTCTCTCCTGTGCTTAATTCCCGACGCCTCGTCCTCCACGCACGCACATTTCCCCACCTCGAAGAGAGTAGAGAGAGAGCGTTAGGGTTGGGATTCATCACAAAGCATCAAAAGGCTCACGCGGCGCTCCGGTGGCTGAATGCGCTGGTCCGGGCGCCATGTGCTCATGCTGCGCCGCTGCTCCTTCTACCAGACACACTTCAGTGATGCAATTACTGGGGGAACGCTGGGGGCCGGAGCACAGCTCCAATCTTTGGGAGGAGGGAAACGCTTCCTGCATTTAACGAAGCCCCAGAAGGAAACTGGAGGGGGGGGGGGTGCGGGGGGACTTTGATCTTCATTGACCAGAGGTTAAAGACATTAACATGTCTGAGTCCCTTTATTATTATTTTTTGTATTTATTCTAATCCAAGCAACAACATGTTGGTTTTCATCCTAAACCTTTTCCCCTAAGCAGCATCTCAGGGAAAACGGCGTGAAAGAAGAAGAGGGATTCATCGGCGGCAAGAGAAAGAGAAAAGATGAAGGGAGGAAAATTCATCTTAAGCCTGTTTGCGGTATCTTGCGAATTAAGTCCTTGAGATGTTTTGAGAGAGAGGGTGAAATCAGTCAGTGTCTCAGGGCAATGACTCACTCAGCTTTACAATAAAGCAAACATCCGAATCTTTGCAGCGATTTTGCTCAGACGCTCTCAGGATCTTTTTCCTTTTTCCTCGCATGGGAAAGGTTATGCAAGACATATCCAGCTCCGAGACAGAATAATTATCCCTGGTAATAACCCATCAAACCAGGTTCATTATTGCACTTTTGAGAATAAACTAACTCCCTGCAAATGAGTTTTTGAGGGAGCATCAATTTCCTGATAACCCATGAAGGTGATGAAGAAGAGATGGCGGGTAGTTCAACGCCGGGGCACGGAGCAGATGGTGGTCTGTCCAAATCTCTCCAGGAGGGACGTGGTTAGCACAGGTTGCGAAAACACACACATACACAAACACACACACAGAGATAGATACACACACACACACACACACAGAGATAGATACACACACACACACACACAGGTTAGAGGAAGGGCAGGGATACTCTAAGGGGGGGGGGGGGGGGGGGGGGGGGGGGGGGGGGGGGGGGGGGCACAAATCATGACAAGGATGAAGGGCTATCAAAAACAAAGTCTTGTTAAAGAAAAGGGAAAAGTTGGTTGTAGAGCCAGAATATATTCCACATATTTTATAATATATTTATTTTTAGTTTTATGAAAGATAGCTCTACAATTAAAAGGGCTAATTATTGGCTCAATGAGTCTGTGAATGTCAAAGAAATCAGTGTTACAGTGGGTAAATATGAGACCTTTTCCTCCTCTCACGCTGGTTCGGAAATCACTGCTAAACATAATAATCATCAAGGCAGGCTGAGCTGAATCAAGTCCTCGGAGAGCAGATTGTCATTAGTAGCATCATGCTAGGTACAAACGACCCCCCTCCAGTGAAAGGCAATTGGCACCATACACAGCTATATCAATGAATACACGCAGGTTTTCATATGACACACACGGAAAAAGAACAGCACACATCATTCTGCCCGGGCTCACCTGCGTTACGTCTCCCGTCATCACTGCATTACAGAGCGGAGCGCAGTTTGAGAAGCCAGCTGTGGCTATTTGTTGACATTTTACAAGCTAGGTTAGCTCGTAGCACCTCCTTACGCTATCGAGGACGCTGCGTTAGCCAAGTTAGCTCGGGGAGCTGAGCTACCTGTGACTGCGGTTAGCTAACCAACATGTTGAACTCTGATATCAGGGCGGCCAGTGGCTCAGGGGCGAGAGCGGTCGCCCTCGGAACCAAAGGTCGCTGGTTAGAATCCTACTCGGGCCGAGGCACTGACACCCCGAATGGCCCTACTGGTGGAAATACTGCACGTGACCTGGAGAAGCAAACTAGTGAACAAAGCAGCATTGTGGGGGTTAATAGAGACTAGCATTCATTGGGTGTTGATTAAAAGCATAAATTAGTAAATTCGAAACAGCTGGTGGCTGTTGCAACTCTTAATTCCGAACCAATCACCACAGCCACATTAATCACTTGTTTGCAGCTGAAAATCCAATGTAGAAAAGATGATTTTAGTACTTTTTCCACTTGGACCGTCTGTACGGGACCACGGATCTCAGACAGGCATTCAGACTGGAGATAGTAGCTAATAATCCAATGATTACGTTGTGTCTGAGGCGAGCAATGGAGGAGGACACCATCCTTTCATAACACGCGGCGGCAATCACTTAACCGGAAGCCGCAGTGTTCGAGTTGTGATGTTGTGGCAATTTCAATATTGCGTATTCAAATGAAACCTTTCAGAGGCGTGAGTGAAAAACGACAACAACTGGAGTCAGAGATGCGACCTCACCTGTCCTCCATCTTTTCCTCACCGTCAATCACATTACCTTCCGCGGGGTGGGATTTCAATTTCACACTCGGCTGGGGTGCGGAGCGAACGCATCGCTTAAACACAGGTACCGGAGTGAGAGAGCGAGAGAGAGCGAGAGAGCGAGAGGAGAAGAGGAGAAGAGGAGGGCTGGAGTTGGAAAAAAAAAATGCATCAACATATGTATTCATGAATGTGTAAACAACCAAGGGATAAACATAAATGAATACATCAGACACGCTTTTGGCATGTTAATATGTTTTCTGAAGAGGAACCGCGTCCGCACGCCGAGTGAAAGCCCAACAAAGGCCCACTTTCCGATTCCCAACAGAGAAGTGCACTTAGGGTGGAAGAATAAGATCAAACCTTTATTCTGCCACTTAAACTTTATCCACGGAGTCACTCGGCTGTGTCTCCATGATGAGATCCCTTCAATCCAATCCTAAGAGTTTCTAATGATATCAGTTTACATAGACGTACGATTTCAATATGACGTGCAGATATTTGCATAAAATAGTTCATCAGAATAAGCCGTTTTAAGAGGTTTAGGAAGTTGCAAAAAAAAACTTTATTTCATGTCTGTGCCGTAAACAACTAACTGCCAATTCAAGGTCTGCACATCTGTCGAGGGGGAAGTGGACTGAGCACAAAACCCTCTCATTTCTTTTCAAAATAAAACGACATCCGGTAGATTTACAAATGTACCCAATGTGGGACAAATATAAAGGATAATCTTATCTGATCTTATCTAAGGTTGGATAATGCCGGCGTCTTAACCAGCCCCCTTTTTCACAAGCGACTAAAAGATCTTGATGTGTGTTTGATGAGCGTGTGAAAGTGGGCAGACGCGTTCTTTAAAGTCTTCCTCTGGGTTTTCATCCATTCTGGCGACAACAACAAAGCACAATCTACGTCACATTTGCGTCCATAGCGGATAATCGGAACCCGGGGTATAAGCACACGGACAAACTCAAGTGACGATATACATTTATGGGCCAGATCAGAGCAGAATCTTCTGATTGGTGTGAAGCACTTGTATTCCCATTATTTGTGTGTCTGTGTAAATGTACCTCCTGATTAAAAAGGGTCTGTGCTTGCTTATTATCATTTTCATTTCATTTGACTCGGGCGACCCGAAGCCATGTGCGGATCAGACGTGAAGAATTGCTCTTAAGTGCGTGTCTCCTGGAAGCTTCCTGTTCGCCACCTGCACCGCTCCGATTCTCCGTATCTGCCGCCTGAATAATTCATGACCGTGCAATAAATACCCCTTAAAAATGGGGAGAAAAAGCTGTTTGTCAAAAGGGGGGCGGAGGGGAGGAGGGGTGTAAAAGGGGGGGGGGGGGGGGGGGGGGGGGGGGGGGTGATGACTGTGACCCTCTATGCAAAATACAGTCTGGAGAGCGATGCGGAGTGGAAGATACGCGGTATGAAGCGGGAAGAAAAGAGAGAACGGGGAACAGAGGCAGAGAGAGAGGGACATTTCCTCACTTGTTAAGGGAAGAAGAAAAAAAAAATAAACGCCCATATGCTGGAGTGTGATACAGAAATAGGCGCCTCTGTATTCATGAATCTCTCACAGCGCAATCAATGGGGGAAGCGATACATAAAAGATGAGGCCGAGTTTGACCTGCGCCCCGAGAGGGAGGGGGAGGGGCCCTGCGCGGCCTGGACCGGAGGATATGGCGATTTAGTCCCTGCCTGTGCGTCCTTTGAAGTTTTGGCAGATGAGGATGGCGCCCTTGCATGAGCCGGTGGCCCCCGCTGCATTAACCCCCCCCCCCCCACCAAAGTCCAAGGCATGCCCGCACTGAGTCAGCAGCATCAGCACCAGGGAGTTATGGAGCCGCCCGCCTGCCTGGCCAGCATCGCGCATAATCTCCGTACTGGTTGGATCCGTCACACAGAGCCGCTATTCAAACTTCAGCTGCGATTATCTCCGTGCGTTACCGCTTTTTTCACGGCGGCGTGACTTCGCCGCCGCCGCCGCCGCCGCCTACGGATCTGACGGCGAAAGCGCGTTTCTGACAAAGACGGAAATTTGTGCAGCACAAGCTTGACAACTTGGCGTGGCGTCGGCTTATCTGTGACAAAGACAAACGCTACATGAGCAGAGATCACACAGGTGCACACACAGTTTGACTGTTAGCATGACAGAGGCGTTGTAGGAGAACTGGATATACAGGCAAAAAGACATGGTGGTCAAATGGTGGTACTGCAGGTCAAGTTGTGACATTGGGTTTTAATGGTTAGAACTGGAAACAGGAAGGACGCTGCTCTTGGAGTCCAAGAGGTTGTGGCCAAACAGGGGTACTGCAATGTCTGTCTCAGATTATTATGGAACTCCAAAAGACCGTTTCCCAGTCTCCAGCTCTCATATGGCATCAGTCGACAGCCTACGATTTGCCTGATTGTCGGAGGCATGCAGGCGCTGCCGCGGTAAACAGAGGTGAGTCACGTCACACAGGATTAGAGCGGCTGTGAAAAAGCAGAGAATTATTGACGGAAACGAGGGGGGATTAAGATTTAGCTCTGACCGTCCACGGCGGCATCTGACCCCCCCCCCACCCCCCGCCCGCTCGCCACTCCACGTAAACACACTCGCACATGAACTAGTGATGACTCAGTAAGAACCTCCTCGGACTTAAGACACCATAAGTCCGAGCTGCTGCCCAATCAGACCTGACCCTTTTCTCTTATCCCGTCATTGTGAACCGTGTCAGCAGAAATGCACCAGAGCAGCACAGCACAGGGCGGATGAAAGTATGCATACACACACTCTCTCTCACACACACACACACACACACACACACACACAAACACATGCACAGCGGCTGATGTGAACTTGCAGAATCTCATCTATCTGCAGAAAAACATACTCTAATCCGATTCAGAATGAACCCAAATCGCTGCATGATTAAAATAATTCCAGATTCTGCATAAATCGCGGGTGATTTAACGAACCACACTCTGTCTCAGGCTGCAGTCGCAGTCTTGTGGCTATGTTTTTTTTTTTGTTTTGCTGATGCAAAAACCTCGAGGAAACCGCTCGGAAGGATAAAGTGGCAGAAAGCGACTCAGGGAGCTTTTCAAGAAGGAGACAGAAATATCTCCGAGGCCTGAGGGTTAAAACCAAAAACTATGTCTGAGCATGGCTGTCCAATTAGACAGAGGTGAATGCAAGTTTTCACACTGCTCGGAGGAAATGTTTATGTGTGTTTGTGTGTGTGTGTGTGTGTGTGTGAGAGTCGGAGTGGATGTGCGACAAAGTGTGAGCGGTGGGGATTTTCACAAGGGCACCGAGATGTGTACAGTATTTGCAATTGAAATGCAGGGCGTGCTTCGGAGATTGGTGGTGGGTGGGTGGGGGTGGGGGGTTCGACAGCACCCCGCCCGGCTGGTTAGACTTCCAAAGGGCAGGCTTAATGAATTCACAGTGTGGTAATGTGAGAACCACACACTGACGACAGGTCCTCATTTATTAAGAGGCAGGTGTTGGAGTGTGTGTGCATAAGGACGTGTGGAGAGACACACATTTGAATCTATTTAAAGGAGCCGGGACACTTTACGCTACTTCAGCTTTTCTCCGTCCAAGAGTCGGGTTATTGTTTGTTGTGGATGTTAAAGAAAATACTGCCATCAATACTTCATGCACCTCAAGTCCACTTAGTCATCATTCACCGGTCATTTGGCTCATTCACTTAAAAGGTGCTATATGTCACTATTAGAGCACATTAGTTGACCTCTACTGTCGGTATGTGATTAGGATTCACTGCCTTGCAAGTGAGTCGCTTCCTTCCCCCCTTACTTCCTTCACCGTGCAACCTCGTGGCATCGGCTCAGTGCTCACTGTCACCAAGTTGGCCAACCAGGAAGTGACTGACAAGGGGGTAAAACTGGAGTCAACATCAGCACGGCGCTGCAGCCACGGTGGGACTCTCTATTTATGAAAGCTGTTCATTCTCCTGGCTCCATGACAAAGAGGGAGGAGCTAAAACCATATGTTTCTGACAGAGGCTGAAGAGAGGAGCTGCAGCAATCTGTGAAGACGCATGTGTCCTAGAAGGAAACTGACTATAGTAATATTTTTTTATTTTACATATATGATTACCCTCAAACGTCACTTTACAGTAGCCCAGAATGGACAAACTTTTGTGTTTTGATGATAACTGATCATTGTAAGCGATCACTACATGCTGCCAACTTCTCCCATAGATGTCACTCTAGCGTACACACTGTGCCTTCAATCCTTCAGAGCTTTCCAATCAAATCTGACCCCAAGATAAATCAACATCATCAATAATACAACACATGAATCATCACATATTTTCCTAATGTCTGTTATTTTTTTTATTTTTTTTTACTTTTCCTGTATCAAAAAATAGAAATAAATCCAGAGGAAGATGTCACATGGATTTGAAGCCAGTGCTGTTGTGCAGGTTCTTTGCAGTCAGAGATACATCCCATCAGACTGCATCAGAGGGTTAAAGGATAAAGGGAGCAGACTGCTGCACATTGTAAAGCCCTCTAAGACAAACTTGGGATTTTCAGTGCTACACACACACACACACACACACACACACACACACACACGTACGAAGTGTAAACAAAGTGTGCCGCGAAATCCGATGGCTGACATCGGAGCCTCGGAACCTGCACATGGAAAAAAAAAAAAAAAAATACCTCCGCTCAGAGTTGATCACCACCAATAAATCCCCGACTGCGAAGCGAGGAAAGGAAAGCAATATAGTGTTTAAGGGGAGGTGCTGACCAAGCCTGATATAGTGGAGCCTTGGCTGCTAGCAGAGGGGCTAACCTTCGCACAAAGACGAGGGGGAGGGCGCTACGGGAAAAAAGAAACGCGGCGCCTTTTTCCTCACCGTCGCCGCGCGCGGGTTTTCTTCCCGCGGCAGACGAGTTTGTGTGCGTTGGGATGCGCAGCAACCGCCTCCAAACCCGTTCCCATACTACGAGAGGGCAGATCTGGCACCCGGGCTTGGAGTCCTGCGGCGCCGAAGTGGTGGTGGGGTAAAGGAAGCATATGGCACATTAGGTCCGACTGCGTGAGCGTCAGCGAGGCCGAAAGTGAGGTGAATATTAATGACGGAGAAGCAGGACGAGGCGCGGCCGTGGCGCTACATCTTTATCGGCGGCACACCACCGCTCGGCACGTGTTGACAGCCCAGAGAAGCCCCCCCATACGCTTCAATGATGCCCCCCCCACACCCCCTTTAGCAAATCACTGCCATCTCTGCCGTTAACCAATAATGACTCACTGTTGACCTCGCTAACAAGCCGCGTCCTAATAATGAAACATCTCGCCGCGTCAGCCCCGCGCCCTTTTGACCTCGCTTTGACAATTCCGATTAAATTAAGAAGTTGTCCGAGCGCTGACATTTTTCTCCGTCTAATTTATCGCTGGCCTTTCTCCGCCCGCGTGAGACAGGTCTGGCAGCGGCGGCGGCGGCGGCGAGATCGCCCGGGTAGAAAAGTGCTCGAGACGCACGTCACAGAGCCTGTAATCAAATTGAGTGGAGGACACCTCCACAATGCATGTTCACGGTGCACACACACACACACACACACGCACACACACACACGCACACACACACGCGCGCACACACTGACCGAGAAGTGACAGGCTGCGATGTAATCATGCAGAAGAGGTTCAAGTCGATGTTTAACCTAAATATGCAGACGACGACATATTTCCATATTAACGATGAAACTATGACATATGGAGCCTAATTAAACAACGTCTGCTGAACTTAACGTTATCGACAAGGGCTCAGAATAATTCATTATAATATTTCTTCTTATTGAATATATCCATAGTCGCCTGGATTACACAACTGGTGGAGTGTTCAGCAGAAGACCTGCGTTTACAATCATACATACGTACATGTACGTATGTAATATGTATAAATACAAGTACCAGCTGTTGCTGTTGTTTATATATCGATGGAATGTGACCCACATGACCAGTAGGGGCAGTGTGGTTTTCTTTTTGTTTGCTCGCATATGATGGAAATCAAGAGTGTGCAATGTGAAATCTGTGGAGTGCCCTCTAGTGGTGCACACTCATAGTGCATGGCAAACACACAGCGCAGATTCCCGCGGTCCGGTGGCGCGTTTTTGTTGCTGTCATCATCTGAAATGTGCGTTTACGTTTTCACGCCCGAGCATTTCCTTGACAAACGTGACACGAGGTGTGAGTTGTGAGTTAAGACACGTGAAATGAGAGACGACGATCACAACCGCGTGCGCTCGTGTGTTTTCCCAGAGATGAGGTTTTTTTCCCCACTCCGCCGATCGAACCCCGCGCGGCCGCCTGCTTTCAGGGTCTGAGCTCCGAGCGGCGGACGTGGCGGCGGCGCTGTCGATAGACAGTCTCGTCACAGCTCCAGTCCGTCTCCACTCTTACATCTCGCTCTCCATTCATAACCTGCTCA
>JAFBJT010111350.1:35543-58222 GCA_016785325.1 Chascanopsetta lugubris | reverse complement strand
CTCAAAATGACCCTGTGGCCAAACAGTGGTACTGCAACTTATGTGGTAGCCCAACAAGACGTTTTCCTGGGGAAAAATGGATCTAAATCGGTGGATACATTCTACGTTAGCCTCATTAACTTCCCTCTACTTACGTATCACTCTTTTGAACATTAGCTTTTTGAATATGCATCGCAGAATATGCATATATATATATATATATATATATATATATATATATATTACTATGGAAATGTCTTTGACCTGCAGGGCTGAGGAAGATGCTGCTGCTCCTGCCCTGTGGGCTGCACAACACGGGAGTGCGAATGGAGAAGTGTGATTGTTTGTGCTTCATGCCCCATTGAGCAGATTTTACAGGCGAGCGCAGGGGCCCCACCTCCGACGGTGTATCCATTTCTTATAATTACATCCATGATGCCTCCGAATGCTGCCGCGCGTCGCAGGGGTTAGTTGTGTGGAAAATCCCGTCACGCTATTTCATAATTTTTCTTTGGGAGAAATCGAGCACTTATAGTTGTAATCGTCATGCCTACTGTTACTGTTGTCGTGTTGTTATACTCGGGCTGCTTCAGTGTTGACACCTGATTCTGATCCACATTCATTTACACTGCGCTTCTCTACCGGGATCCAGAGTCGACCACAACGTCAGATCTGATTAAGTTGCGAAGCTGGTTCCAAAAATAGCTGCATTATGAGGGCGGGGTGTCGAGGAGCACATCGTACATACGGTAGATAACAGTCTTAAAATGTGCAAAGCACGTTGGGCTACTAGGATTATTTTACATTGACAAATATTTTTAATTAATTAATTAATTTGTGAATTGAGGAGCAAACTTTAAATGGGGGGTCACATGGAAGCGAGGGTGTCAGTTTAGTTCAGGGGCCACATGCAGCCAAATTTGATCCCATGTGGGCGGGACCAGTCAAATCACAGCATAATGACCCGTAAGTAACGAGCACTCCAAACAGTTCCTTTTGTTTCCCTACAAAGAACAAGTCAATTTGTGACTTTGATGACAATAAAAAAAGAAATGGATTTACACATGAAAATCTCTCTTATTGATATAACCATTGTAAAGCAGCACGGACACACAAGTGAACCATTCTTCGCCGGTTCCGGCCCATGTTTGACACCCTTGGGTCCACTGACAATGGGTGTGTGGGGAGATCTGTGGTGCGAAGGCTGAGGTCTGGAGATGAAACTTTCAAGGAAGATTCTGTTTAAAGAGTAGAGAAGACACAGCAGCACTTCAAGGAAACCCTTTCATCTAATCTCTTTCGGAATCGGGAGGAGAGGGACATGATCTCGGCAGCTGTGGGATGTGATCTCAGTCCGTGACAGGACAACGTCCCGCTCTCTGGGCTGCGCGGCCCAGCCGCCTCCGTGCTTGTCAATAAAGGCCCATTAAAACCAACACATCA
This sequence comes from Chascanopsetta lugubris, assembly GCA_016785325.1. Taxonomy (NCBI): domain Eukaryota; kingdom Metazoa; phylum Chordata; class Actinopteri; order Pleuronectiformes; family Bothidae; genus Chascanopsetta; species Chascanopsetta lugubris. Next base: position 56,800 of record JAFBJT010111350.1, on the reverse strand, counting down.
TAATTACCATCTCCATTATCCTTCAAGATCTAGGACAGTGGCGCTCGCCCGTAATTGGCTGTCCCATATGTGCACGGCCAATAGAAATAATTGTCCTTGTGCGCAGCGGTGACATGTTAACAGAGTCATATAGAGAGAGACTTTGTGGCTGACGCAATCAATTCCAAGGTGCCTCCCGACCAACGCAGTCCCGTCGGCAATTATTGGTGGAGCGCACGAGATCATTAACAAAGCACCGCAACATGGTTATGTTTATGGATCTCCACCATCAGCCATTCATGATTGGATTTCTTCTCTCCTGCATGGGAAAAAGGAAGAAGTTGTTTGGGCTCTCTCCGTAAACAAGAGGATCCTCGATGGGACGCGCTTTCCATAAACAAGCGAAAAGGTAGACTCTTGCAGATACGGCGTTCGCCGCAATCTTGCTACATCTCTAAGCCGCTTGAGCGGATTTGATTTATTCACCATCTTAACTTGCGAGCGGTTGTGGCTTAGTTGCACCACTCCTGCCGCAGCACACAAAGAAGGGGAGATTAAGAGACTTAATGCTTTTAGAACAAAGTGGAGCTGCCGGTCTGTTGTTGAGCTTTGACACTATGCTGTTTTTAAAGCTGCAGAAATGAAGAGCTTACAGAGGTAAGGACGTGCTAATGCTCTCGTCTCCCTGACGGAATTAACGGTCCTCGTGATGAAGGGGGAGAAATGAATCTTCGATTAATAGTTGGGATTGGGTACGAGCGCAGATGTAGATATCTCCTTTTCTAATCTCCCCCCCCCTCTTTGTTTTGGAGGCCGTGCAGCCGAGAGAGCGGGACGTCGTCCTGCAGGAGTCACCGACTCAGATCGGATCCCGCAGCTGCCGCAAACATGTTCCTCTCCTCTCGATTCCAAAACAGATTCGATTAAAGGCTTCCTTTGATATAGAGAGCCGCTCTTTACTTTACTTCACTTTCAACAGACTCTCACTTTAAAGGTACATCCCCAGACCTCATACTTTGCACCACAGATCTCCCATCACACCAGAACCGGCCCGACAGTAGCTACAGTCCGGCCCCTGGGATGTTTTAGTAAAGTGTGAAAAAGATGTTTACTTGGTTTACAATAGTTGTATCAATATAAGACATTTTCATTCATAAATAACAGTCACAACTGTACTTGTTTTTTACTGAAACAAAAGGAACTGTTTGGAGTTATCATGGTTAATATGCTGTGATTTTAATGGCCCCGCCCACTGGAGATCAAATTTCAGACATTTGTTTGTTATGAAACCATCTTTGTCACACAACCTGCTTCGCTGTTACCTCCTGAACGTGCGAATATGGCCCCGCCCCTGCTCCTTGACACCCCGCCCTCACAGCTCACACTGCTCGCTCAGTCACAGAGTCACACACTCTTTCACGAGAAGCCTTTGCCATGTAAGGTGTGATTAATCACAAAAACACACACACGAGAAGACGCAGTCAATCAGACCGGTCCATCTGCTTTTCTGTGTTATCGCACAGTGACACATCCAAGCCGGAGGAGACGGGGCTTTTCGAACGACGAGGCTGTGGCAACATAAAGTTAATTCGGTAACGTGTCGGGGCTCCACTTCCTGCAAAGATACGGCGAGACACCAAGTTTCTCATAAAGGCACATAGACAAAATATTCGTTCCCGCATATCCAGCGAGAGAGAGAGCGAGAGAGACAGACAGAGAGAGAGAGAGAGAGAGAGAACCACAATTGCCCTCTTATAAGGTTGAAGAACGAGCGACAACTTTTCCAATGCACCACAACAAGGGGCTCCCGACAGCGAGGCACATGCCAAGAGACCGTCTGCAAAGTGAAAATGAATAACTGTATCAACAACATTACTACAGACTCTGTGATGTTGATACCCCAACAATCACCTCACAAAAAAATGACGGTATTATCAATTCTAGAAAGTGTTGTTAAAATAAACATGAACTGCCACTTTGCAGACGTACCCCGGACACGTGGGCCACGGTCGGCTGCGCAGTGAACTTTAAAAGATACATCGCTCACCATGCATGTTTGGATTAGAAGTGATTTTATATAGATCACTGTTATCGATTCATACCAGTTATAGTGAGGAGTGTGTGGGGCCCCTTAAGGTAAAGTTGTCGGGCCCCTCTCGCCATCTTTGAAGAGTTTGCACAGAAGTGAATGGTGGCAGTTGAATGCTGGTCAGTGACTGAAAGCTGCATAATGTCAGATCACTTTCACTCGGTGTCTGAACCCAATAAAGGCGAGCTACATCTTTGTCATACACGAGGCTTCTATGTTTTTACTCATATAAAAACAAAACATTCCAAATAAAAAGTGCCATTTAGGGGAAAAAAACAACATAACTGTATTTTCAAAGCAGGCGCATGCAAGAGTTGCCCACTGTGCAGAGGATTTACTACCATTGCATCATCCTGCTGCTGCACCCAGCGGAGGTTCCACTCGTCTGCTTTAAACTTCAATTTTGTCCAGATATGAAGCCTCGTCTTCCTGGTAATGGATCACAGCGCAGGGCGAGGAATATTTTCTTATACTCTTTGCTGATATTTAGATTATTGATCCGGCTCAGTTTGTTTAAAGCCCGGACTGAACTGGAGTAAACAGGATGCATCATCAATAATCGCCTCATCAATAACTTTAGGAATATCAACGGTGGATCGTCTCTGGGCTTCCCACACATCACGGTATTAACTGTTGGCTCTCTCTCTCTCTCTCTCTCTGCTTTTCTAATTCATCTCTTCCCTGCAGACACCTCTGACTGCACACACACATACACTACGCAAGACTGTGGATATTACACATGGGCACCAAATAATTTGGTTTCTGGGTAATGATCCAACGATCCGTTAATTAATGAACACAAGCTACCTAATGCAATTATTTTTTTATGCAGATAAAAATGCAAAACCCTCATCTTCTTCTGCACAGCTGAGTCCATGGGAGTCCAATGAGGAAGAGGGAAAACGCGCAGTTCACAGGGTGGCCACTTGAGGGTCTCTCCAGAAGCCAGTCAATCCCCATAGACTCCCACGTTAAAGTGTCTGAGCTTAGAGGTGAAGCAAACACGATTAAAGCCCGGTACAAAGTACGGTTTTGGGCTGAGTCAGTCACACGCGTTCCCATGACAACTGTTCGGGAACTGGCTTAGTTTTATTCTGTGGAAGTTGGAAATAGTGCGTAATTAAGGGCGTGGCCTCTTCAGTGACACCGGGGCCCCCCTGGCACCTTCTGTGGATGCTTCGACAGCAGCATGGGCCCCACCGCTGCTCTACGTGTGCTCCGCCTCTTTGCCCAGTTTTTGGATGAACCAGGAAGTAGGAGGAGTTACGCAGGGTCAGGGTGTAAATGCCACTGATGGCTACAATGTGCAATAGAGACCTGATGTAACGAACAGAGGGAGGGGCTCTGAAGTACCTTTGCAGGGTAAACACAACGTTACAACTATTGTTGTCAGGCAGCCCTTTTATTAGGCACCGCATTCTCCATTCATCACCGTGTGCGATGGTACCAGAGGTGGAGTCTGCATTTCAAGACAACACGCGGGTAGAAGATAAAGAAGTGATGTAAGTGTGATAACAAGGGCAACATGTCATGTATGCTGAAGTCATGAAGATACTTTGAGGGAGAAGAAGAAGAAGAAGAAGAAGAAGAAGAAGAAGAAGAAGAAGAAGAAGAAGAAGAAGAAGAAGAAGAAGAAGAAGAAGAAGAAGAAGAAGAAGAAATAGAATGCCTTTATTGTCATTATACACAAAGTACAACGAGATTGAAGATCTCAAAGATCACAAGACAACACAGAGTTGTGAAGCATTGAAATGTACATTCTGAGGTGTGAGCCGCAGAGGAACATTAGCTTTAGCATCCAAGCCTTTACACATTTATGGATGGGGGTGAAAATATATAGCTCTCAATACAGGTGCTGCCGTACAGCGAGTTCAACTGCTGCAAATATAAATAATCAGCGAACAGTTAGACTGTCATTGATTCGTTTCAGTCTGTTTGTTTAGAAGAGAAGTAGAAAGTGCAAAATACATTCTGTCCCTCAATATACACATCGGTATTTCACTGACTCCATTTCCATACAAATAGAATAAAATATTGTTTCATGGATACTACAATCACTATGGCTTGTATTTTTATTTGATTCAATCAAATTTTTATTTTGCATTTTAATTTGGATTTTTGGATTTTATTTTCCTCTCTCTCCTTATTGCTTCATGGATAATGAATATGGCATTTCCATGTTGTGTACATATGTATATCGTATGTTTGAATAATAGTGAAAAGTGAGTAAAAAAAAAAATGGAAATAAATAAATAAATAAATAAGTACAAAAAAAATGTTTTCTTCCCCTATAATTGACCACCAAACCATGAAAAGTAACTAATAGCATTGTTTACATTCACATGTAGTTTGTGTCTGGTGACATGTAAACGCCGTTCTACTATGAGTCCCTATTCATCATGTTGACAGAGAGTATTTACAGTAAGTGACTGTTTTCATGGGCACTGATGAGAATTAGCGCTCGAAGAACAGTCAGGCTGCTGTTGTGCGAATGTGTGTATTTGTGTGTGTGTGTGTGTGTCTGTGTGTGTGTGTGTGTGTGTGTGTGTGTGTGTGTGTGTGTGCGTACATCCTTGTACAGTTCACTAAGTGGGTGGCCGACTGATGGAGGCTCATCAGCTGAGTGATAATCTAATTACTGCCGCAGACTAAGATAGATGGAGCCAGCGAGCAAAACACACATCTTTGTGAGATTTAATTTGCGCCGTAAAAAGCTACACAAATAATTTAGGGGGGCCTTGAAAGAGATATGAATTTTGATGCATGTATATTAGTTATCGCCGCTCTCGAACGGGGGCCTGTTACATAATTCACAGCGCGCCAGCTTGTCGAGACAGACTAAGAGTCTGTCGGAACAAACCGGGAGACAAATCGAGCGGCGTCGCCGCCGGTTCTGATTAAAAGGCGAAAGAGAGGGACATTTTTGGGGGGCGGGGGGGGGGGGGGGGGGGGGGGGGGGGGGGGGTTATTGATGAGTGGTGACAGATGTGACGTCTACCGGTGACAGATACACGCCCCCCCCTCCCTCCCCCCACTCCTTCCACCTCTCAGGGAGGTAGGAATCCGATTTGTAGCGCGGCTGCAAACTGTATCAACTCTGATTTTGGAGATGCAGCGACGCCCATGACAGTGTTTTTATAACATCCGACCCCTGGAAGGAGACGGCTGTGTCTCCTCGAAATGCATTGCAGAATCCTATAATCTGTCAGCTGAAGGCCTCAACAATCTAATAATTGGATTTTTTTAAAGAAATGGTAACCCGGCGAGGTCATTTTAATCAATCCCTGTAATTACAAATTACAAATCGGTGTGTGTGCCAGGGGGGAGCTTTGTGACACGGCTGCTGTGGAATGTGGTTCCGAGGCGCCGGATCAGCTCCTGTAGATGAAGAAAACGCTTCCGAGCGGTTTTTGAAATCCTGTAATTTATGGACTTCATTTCCTGGGTCTGTTGCTGCGATTAATTAAATTAGATGTGGATTAAATGAGAATGTTAATATGTTGTAATATTGTGATAACACAGTTTTCCACTGTGGAGGAGCTGGAATGTAAATGTAGTGGTCAGAAAGCATGATTAGAAAGGGATTGTATAAACTGCTACAATGTCCCCTGTTGTTCATACCAGTGTGTAGAATATAGTGACCTCTACTGGACCTCGAGTTGAAAGTTGCAGGCTGCTGAATAATCTCGGGCAACCTACAGTAGCATCTATTTATTAATACTTCACTTTTCTGAGCCACTATAATAAAATATGTTGTAGTTAGTAAAATATGTTGTCATATCACACACACTGGACCTTTAAAATTGTGTTTAGACGACAATTCTTATGCCTGATATCTACGGCCATGTTGTATACTGTAAAAAAATATAATGGTTGTATAATAGTCAAATTATAAGGGATTTCAATTCCGTATAAAATACCCATGAAGTCAGTTCAAAGCTCAAACAGATTGAATGTGATTTGATTAAATAAAGTTGCAATAATAATGAGAGTTTGCATTTTTATACATAAATAAGTTTTATGTTGAAATAGATTCAATTCCATCAAAGGACTTTCGCAGTTCAAGTTCAAACCTTTTATTGTGTAAAAAGGCAGATGCTGCTATAGGGCTGAGCCGACACTGTATATGTGCTATGCTGCTCACTCCTGTTTCCTGTGCAGGTGCCAGTGAATTCATTAGACGGCACTGCGCTTCACAAACAGCTGAAGGTGAAAATTAACCTGTTGAGCCAAAGCTTGTGTTTTCCAAGGGCCTGTTTTCAAACCGTTGTCCCCAAAACAGAGAGCCCGCTTCAAAAATAAGCCCCTCCCCTTTTTGCCACTTCATTAGAAATGGCTGCAGGGGAGAGACACGCACGGGGGGTCAGGCGAAGCTCACTCACCGGCCGTCACTTCTCCTCCGACGCCTACTTTCTCTCAGAGCTCCCCTCCCTTTGATTTTTACACCTCACCCCTCTGACTCCGCCCCCCCACCTCCACCTCCCTGCCGCTTTAATCCGCTCACTGGGATCAAGCCTATTCTCCAAGTGGCTCCCTGACAGCCTCAGAGAATATGTGCCACGGAAACAACTGCTTACACCGGCTGTTCCATGCATATAACATCCCCCCCCCACCCCCCACCCCCCTCCGCCTCCTCCCCTCTCCCCTCCACATACCCCCTTCTCCTCACTCCTCCTCCACCCCCGTGTTGACAGAGGCTGGCCGTAGATGGAGTGTCCTTTTGCATCACGTACCCTTCTCATCAGCCAGAACGAGTTTTTGCCTGCATCCTACAAGGCCCCTCCTCTCGAGCCCCCAGATTTATTGTCAGTGTGGAGGCTGGAGTTGACTCTCATCCCCCCACCCCCCCCCCCCCTCTCTGTCTCCCTGTGATATATTTCCGCTGATGCTCTGACATTTTGGATCGCGGAGATGAGCTTTTGCCATCAATAAAACACACTTTTGTGGGTGTTGACATACTGTAGAGGTCGATGGGTGTGTGTGTGTGTGTGTGTGTGTGTGTGTGTGTGTGTGTGTGTGTGTTTTGGGATTTAGGCAAAGAGGTAAAGGATATTGGAAGATGTTATTATTTATAACTGGAGAAATGTGTTCGCTCGCCCCTCTCGTGTGGCAGGAGGACATCAGTGATTTACACTCTTCTCCATCTGACTCCGGATCCCTTTTCGTATTTCCCCTTTCAACATGTCAATCCCCTATGGGATAAATATGCACAGTCCGATTGTGGTCGTAGTGATCGAATAGCCATGTTTATTGTCTCATCATCACATGACGACTGGAGATATTAAGTTAGATCGCTCCAGACAGCCAATCCCAGCCACTCGTCAATTTTCAAAATGGAGCTCAAACACGAGCGAACCCATCATTTGGAATATGACCTCTCCAATCGACGCCCAGGCCTCTGGTCTCCCCTCGGATTTGACTGCAGCTTCTGAACGTGAATGGGTTTATGAAGTTTGATAAGAGCACCGATGGATTTCACTCTGTTTTGTTTCGATTGGATTCTGTCAAAATCTGCACCTGCATTTATTTGACTATGTAATACATTCGTGGGACACGTCAAAGCTGCACCGTGGACGCATGGTTGTCAGAGTTGTGCATCGATACCTGTGGATCATTCTGCAGTTACACCACCTACACCACTACTACTACTACTTCTACTAACAACAACAACAACAACAACAATACGACTACTACTACTACTACTTCTACTAACAACAACAACAACAACAACAATACGACTACTACTACGACTACTTCTACTAACAACAACAACAGCAACAACAATACGACTACTACTACTTCTACTTCTACTAACAACAACAGCAACAACAATACGACTACTACTACTACGACTACTACTACTACTACTATTACTAATAATAATAATAATAACAATAATAATTGGAATAATTAGAATAATTAGAATAGCACTACTGCAACAACTACCACTAATGAAAACCATCATCATCATAATATCAACAACATCAACAATGACAACAACAACAACAACGACAACAATAATATTAATAATCATAACAACAATAATAATAACAACAATAATATCCAGCCCTCCATGCTACATGCTGTCTCAATGCTGTCCAGGCTGAGAGGGGCCTGCTGCGACGCTAAGTTACCGTAACAACAACCTTGAAGAGCGCGAGCGCGTTTCACGAGATTAGTTTCCACCCAAAAAGATTAAGGTCCGACAATCAATCGCCCGAGACCCGATCGCCTCCAGTCGCATGCAGTCATCAGTAAGATATGGCTCGCTCTGCAACTTGGCCATGAGGATCACACCAGCGAAAGATTCGCTGTGACAGATATAAAACAGAGCGTGACTCAGCGTCACGTCTGGCACATGACTCAACTATAGCGCGTGGCCTATTTCTCTCCGAGGGACCGAGTTTGGCAGCCGATGTATTTTCAGGTCAATCAGACCGACGTAATACAGAGAGGTGCAAACCTATGAGATGGTAAATGTGATGAGAGATTGGATGTTGAGTTTTAACAGCTTCAGCGGGTGTTGAAGGTGTTAATGAAGCCTTGCACGAGTCACAGAGTCACCTGCGCTTCTCACTCAGCCACTTAAACTAATTCCGTGCGCTCTGCTCACTTCGGTCAACGGAGGTCACGCACGTGTCTCCTCTTTTAGCTCGGCGGCAGGTGATGCAGGCATTCGACTGTATTTACATTTGCGCAATCAAAAGTTCAGTCGAGACAAAATGTTCCTGACTGAACGTAACTTTTAAACGAACTGCCTCTCTGCTGAGGATGTGAGTTTGAGTTCATTAAATGTGTGACAATCGACGCATCGACGCCTGAACTGCATTCCTCCTTGGAAAGCTGTAGAAAAATAAGAAGGGAAAAAGAAACGCATTGCAATAGAAAGTGGAATAAAAGGAAATAAAAGGAAATAAAATGGAATAAAATCAAATAAAATGGAATCAAATGAAATAAAATAAAGTCAAATGAAACGGAGAAAAACAAAAAAAGAAATATAAATCAATAAAAAGATCAAATGACCCATAGAGAGTGCATATGTGTGCATGTGTGTGTGCGCTTGGGTGTGCGAGCGGAGAGCTGGCGGGGTTTGCCTCCGAGGATGATGAAGAAGGTGTGAGGATGAGCAGCAGGCTGTGGCAGACTTTCAGAGAAGTGCTGCTGTTCCTCCTCCACACTCTGCCAGAACATTCCTCATCCTCGCGGCCTAATTGAAAATAAACAGATCCCAGGGACCACAGGGTAAATCTGACGGGCTGGAAAAAGAAAAGTCCACCGCCATTGATAATGTTTAATCTCATTATGCCGGGGATCTACAGTGAGATTAATTAACCCAATTAGACGAGAGCAAAGAAAACACACTGAAGTGAGCTCCGTCTTCTCACCTGTGAATATCAAGCAGACAGTTATTATTTATTCCCCGATCAGCACCGAGGCATTTCAAGTTGTTTTTTTCTGCTTTGTCTTCAAAAGTCAATATTGTGACACGTGCTGTTTTTTTCTCGCAATTGATTCCGAGTCCAACTCGGGCATCGCTCCTCTCAGTCAATTTGATCATCAACACACATCATCCAAAAAAACTTTACCAGGCCAGTCCTACGCAATGCACCTTTAAATCAAATAACACAAAACAGGAACCCTGAATTGGTCCAAAAGTTAATTTTTTGACGCACACAGGAATGTGATATTGTGAGCAAATATAACAACAGAGCCTGCGCACTGCACCGGGTGGCGGATGTTTTGTTGTTGCACAAGCCGATAAACAACACTGACTCATTTTTGACCTTTCCTATCTTATTGTTGAGGATTGTTTGAATCTGCATTGGTTCATAGAATAAATACTTTAAGTTACATGAAAGCCTCCATTCATTATAATGAGGCAGAGGGGTTCACTTGGCCTTTCAAGATTGATTGGGCGTCTAATTACCATTATAACACAGTCATCATAAATAAGCCGCTCACAGTGTGCAGTCTAATCTTCGTCTCTGCCACTTTCTCATGGAACGGCCGTGGCTCAGGAGGGCAGAGGGTTCGGCGGTTCGATCCCTAGACCCGTATTCTCCAAGGCGAAATGTCCTATCTATTAAACCGATGCAGGGTAGAGAACGTGCTGAGTCATGATGCTCTATTTGAGTGCATGCGTGGGGCTTAGTTGACAGGTCGGTGTTGATGGTTGGTCCATTTAGTGCGTTACGGTATGAACATTTATATAAAAATATACGAAGCATATGATTATATGAAAACAATTGACTACAGTAGTGAAGCTAGCAATGTGTGTTCTGCACACACAAGGGCTTTGACCGGTGTGTTTACGGACGCTGACCGGCAAACCCTGCACACTGTACCTTTAAAAGTGCTGTGCGTAAGATATCGGCCAATTTTGTCACATCCAAAAATATTTGTTACAAAACAATGGCATTCTGACATTTTCATGAATTCATAATCACTTGTATGTATTGTTTTTCTTCCACCAGCCTTAAATGAGAGCATTAATGTTTATTTCCACGAGGAGCGGGTCCTCTCTACGGGGGCCGCCATGTTTTTTACAGTAGCCCAGAGTGGATGCGCGAAACACCCTTTGAGTTTGAAATGGCAGCTGAAGTCGACCACACGTTCTCCTGCACCTTCAGAAGGTTGAGGTGATGGATACAACATTCAACTTCGCCTCGAGATGTCACCCAATCTTACACACTGCACCTTTAAGTACTGAATCTGCATTCCTCAACATTCCATTGCAACAAAGAAACACATTTATATGTGTAATGCGAAACCACTTTAGTCAGCAATAAGACAACTGTATAAGTGGTGGTGATTGGCTGAGGTGGAGTCACATGTCAGACACGAACAACGAACGACTCCGCCTCCTCGTCGTACGTCATCAACACCGTTGTACTTGGCTGTTCTTTACTGCAACTCCGCAGCCCGTACGTTCACTTTGACCTCAATCCTGCCATCGTTGTCATTTTTTTGCTGCCTCAGCTTTCCAGAATCAGTTTTCTTAAAACAAGATAAACACACTCTGCTTCCCTGATCGCAGAGAATCGCGCTCAAGAAAGGGTGGAGAAAAAAAACAACCTCCTGTTGCTGCAGAATTTAAATAGACAGAGAGTGAACCTGCTTCATTAGACAAAACACAGAGCGCTGTCTCTGGAGTCGAAGTCACACACACACACACACACACCCACACGCACACACACGCACACGCACACACACACGCACTGTGCATGCGACCGTCTTCTCCAGACGTCCTCCTTGAGGATGGAGCAGCGCCAGAAATCATTATTCACCAGGCTGCTTAAGGTTGCCTGTCATTTGCAGCTCTCAGATGGGGGGAGGGCAATGAATTGACCCGGAGGGAGCCCACGTAAGAAACTCGGAATGATCCTGGGGTTGTGGCCCGCGGGCCACGTGTTCTGCCCAGGTCTGACCGGAGATGAACGAGTTGTGCTGACCTCATTACAGAGGCGCAGCTGGAAGCGCGCATATGAACGATTCACACATTGTACAAATGTGTGGCTCCGTTAGGGGCGCTCACGGCGTCACGTTCACCCCGAAGCCATTTGGCTGTAAAAAACATCTGACAGTATTGGGGGTGGGGGTGGGGGTGGGGGGGTGTTAATAAAATATTTGCTGTACCTGCAGGAGCCGCAGCCTGATTACATTTTGATGATCGAACCTTTAACCAAGAGCTTTTCGTGACCCCTGCTGCAGAGTGTCTCAAAAAAAAAAAAGCAGCCACTTGCCCTTGAGCAAATACATTTTAACGGCACAATAACTGTTGAAATCCTACGACGGGCCGCGGCGCGGCGAGCCGTGCGCCGTCGGGGCTGCGTGATCAATGTAGTCGGGGCGCTGAGAGTTATTTAGATTAAAATACGTCTCACTGAGAGATTTTTGTTATGCAAACGATCTTCCTGCGAAACGGGTCTTTATGTGGTCTGCGCCGTTCGGAATGTTTACTGGAATCGTTGCTCTCCATTTGTTTCTTGTTTTTTATCTCACGTATTTATTTGAGGACTTTTAAAAGGGCCCATTAGAAAACTTTTCCAACGTGGTTGTTTACAGCCGGGGACGGCGGCGAAGTGACGGGCAATCAGCATCTTATCAAACACTCGAGCAGACGGACTGACGCTTTGTGAGGCGTGAGGAAAGAAAGAATAATCACAACAATAAAACAGCCGGGAGGAGGCGCGGCCCCGGCTGCACACCCACCCCCCCTCCCTGTTATACACTGCTGCTGCTGCTGCTGCTGCTGCTGCTGCTGCTGCTGCTGCTGCTGCTGCTGCTGCATCAGAGCTCACGCTCAGGTTCAAGCCCAAATGTCAGGTAACGTACACTGACACCACTGACCCTGAAAACCGGACCATAATCAGCCCAGATAGCTAATCCCAACCCTAACTCTTGATTAAAGGTGCAGTGTGTAATATATTCTGTCATTTTCTCACCTCTAAAAATACAAACAAATTACATATTGAGATTTTCGAGAATGTCCAAGCGTCGGAATGTTTTTTTTTTCTTTTCATTTCCCTAAAATGAGCTCATTAATGTATATTTACATTGGGAGAGGGGGGGGGGGGTTCTCTCTACGGGGGCCGTCATGTTTCTACAGTAGTAAAGATCTACTAACGATCTTTTGAGTTTTAACGAGAATTGAAGTCTACCACAGGTTCCGACACGCAACTTCACCACTAGATGTCACCAAATCGGACACATTTACCATTAAAAGGTGCAGCCTGTAAATGGTGACCACAGTGGAGACTATTCAAGAAGTCATGTTATGAAAAAGCGCTCTTTTTGGGTATTTATTCAAAACCCATAAAGTCAGTGGATTGTGATCTGGAGAGAAAAGGCTCATCTGTGATAATAGAATAATATACAGAGCTTGTTTCGACTGTACATTCGACAATGAACGCTTTGAATTTGAACTGGATTTTGAACATGTCTGGATGATTATCTTTTCAAACAGCCTGTTCACATCGGCGTAAAACCCCCATCTGCGCTTGTTCTTGTATCTTGGGGAAGCTATCCCCCCAAAAACAAACACAAACTTGAGGAGGTTGTGTTTCTTAGGGCAACATCACACATCATCATAAGTGCATGTGTCTCAGAACCTGTAGAACATAAAAGAACATGGAACAGATACGTTTAGAAGCAGTGAGCGCAAACGGAGCACAGATAATCTGTGTTTTGCTCTCCGCTTCGTCTCCTGATGCTTCTGACAGGATTTGTTTTGTCTCATTGACGTTTTGCAGATGATGGATTTGGCAGATGATCCGCCATGACAGCAACAGCCTTGAGAGAAATGTATAATCTGTATCTACATGTTTTTGAATAATTATCGTGCTCTGATTTCTCTTTTCAAACGTGTGGGCTCCACTTTGCATTTTGATCAAGTGATGTACGTTGGACTTTGCAGTCGGTTTGATGAGATTGACTGAGTTTCCGCGGTTCGTTTTTGTGGAACTCTTCCAAGAAAAGAGATGATCTAATAATACTTTCCAGGTTTGTGTTTAAAATCGTGGGGGAAAAGGGATGAACGCTGGAACACAACAAGATTACAAAATATTCAAATGAAGTGAGGCTGTGTGGGTGTGTGAGGGAAAGGCTTATTGGAAGCCACACCCAACAGAGACACACGAGGATACAAAACGATGAACAAAATGAAAATAACCCTAAATATGGTGCTTTACTCAATCAAGAATTTGTCATGTGACCTTTTGTCCACATGACTGACATCTTTCATCCATTCATTCGTCGTCAACCGCTTCTCCCAGACCAGCCCGTGAGGGTAACACGTCTATATATATATACATATATATATATATATATATATATATAGATTCACACAACTAAATATGATCCTAACTGTTCATTCTCCGTTAGGGTCAGAGTGTGTTGTGTTTATCTCGAACCAGTCTCACCTGAGGCTCCTCCTCCTCCTGGGCTTTTGTTTTGCGTTGTTCCTCATTAATGAGTTCCTTAGAAAGGCCCACGTGGCATGTTTTTATTTGTTATTTATTTTCTTAATGGGTCACACGTCGCGCCAAATCATTTTTATTTCATGACGGAGGTTATGAAATATGCAAAGCAAAACTCACGAGACGCCACACACTCTCGCTGCTTTCCCGCCGGTCCGAGCGCAACGCGTGCGCGCTCAACATCCCGAACGCGCCCGGACAAAGGTCAGCGCGGCCGCGTCGTGAGTCATTGATGAAAAACCACTGGGCCTGACTTCTCGATTCTTTTGGGATATTTTAGAAGACATGAATAATTCATTAGGTGCGGAGGAGTTCGGATAAGTGACCAGTTATAACAGGGTAAAAAAATACACATCCAAGCTATTGAGATTGACCATAACAAAATAGAGGAGAGAATCAAAGTGTGTGGAATGATTCCTCTGGCTCCCTCTGTGGAGAAGCGCCGCCTCAGGCCGCCTCTTCAACTCTTTTGGGTAAACAACACTGAGCCCGTTCCACTCGAGGTCCACAGCAGCCGTTTTCCAGCTGATCCTCTCGCATCATTATCATCACAGAAAACTTCATTTTATAGATATGACCCCCTCCGCCCCCTTCTCTCTCTCTCTCTCTCTCGCTCTCTCTCTCACACTCACACACACACACACACACACACACACACGGCAATGATAAAGGAATAACCTGTAAATTCACACCCACAGAGATGCACCTGCGTGTTTAACACATTGTGCACACATGCATGCACCAGTCCCACCCACATTAAGTGCGGCCCACCTGCCGTAAAGTGGACCGATACCACTGGTCACCACAATGATGAACGAGTCCATTCTCTCACATCTACTCGCACTGACTGAATGCACCGTTCATCGCGTGTTGCTGACACCGCCGCCTTTTCCAAATCTCCAAATGTTGACATCATTTGTCGTTCAAATGACAGAGAGTGTCTGGTCTTAATAGATGAAAGGTTCAATGATGACTCAGACTCAGAGAGATTCATTTTATATTTCTTCTCTCTTATGCCTTCCGCTGTTTCCTGTCTCAGTTCAAACAGCGTTCCCAGATATGAAAGGGGGAGGAGAGGGGGAGGGGGGGGGGGCAGCATTAAGCATTCACAAGTACAAGTGCTACATCACACATACACTCGTCCTATTCAATTCTGTTTTAATTCTGGATTAAAGCTCCTTCGGTGGATTAACTATTGTATGGCTTTAATTTCTTCAAATGATGAAGAACTATAACTATGCAAAAAGTTATTTCATGAAAGCTAAAAAAAAGTAACACAAAACTCCATTTACAATTATAGATTATCATAAAAATGTACATTTTCATTTTAAAACAAATTAAGATAGGAGCCAAACACATGACTGACACGTGTACATTAACATTTATTATTATTATTATTATTTCAAATTATTTAATTTTATTGAACATTATATTAACAATCCAAAAATGTAAACACTATTAATGAGGCTGACGTCTGTCTCCGTGAGATGTTTCTGTAGTTTCATTTTTTTCATCATTATTTCATTTGCGATGAGAATCGTGCACGCTCCTCCTCTGCTTTTATGTGTTTGTTCATTTGTTTCACTTCTCATTGATATCAATATATGTGCTAGGATTTGTATGGGGTTTATTACATTATGGGATGGGTAGTTTGCCTCTGCAATTTCCTTTAGTACATTTTTTTTTTTTTTTTAACTCCCTGGCCTCCCTTCGCTCGCTGCTCTTGCATCTTCATCATCATGGTGTCATGTATTTTCCATGTGATGAAGTCCCCAGTGGCCATGCACGTTCTAATGCCTTCTAATCACAAGCCCCATTGTAGCAGATTGGTCTTGAACTGCCGTCTGAATTCCTCCCCGTCCATTGTCTTTCATCTGACATTCATCCCCGCAGCCCTCCCCTGGCATGGCCGCGCATGTGCCGCGACTCCGCCCCGACAAGCTGTGTGGCTGGGCTGAGAGGAGGTTAAATGACTTGCCTCTAAGACAAAGAGTCCATCATTGGATCTGCTGCATAATGAAGGTAAAGGATTACTGGCCTCTTCACCTCTGGGGCACAGAAAATTAGCACCTTCCAAGGTTCCTGCCATTTTCAGGGGAAGGCAACTTGCTCAGCGCTCGGGTCCCTGGAGCCTTTTACATAATGTTCTCTGAATCTCATGTGAGGGAGAATATTAGTGTTTGGTTATGAAATTCAAATAAGCCCATGCTGTATAAGTTAGAGGGAGGATATCGATAAAGGCAAATAATTGGAAGCAGAAATTGAACTTTTGGATTGAAAAAATGGTGTTATGCGCCTATTTTATGAACAGGTAAATTTGGACTGATGAAATCTGACCAACAAGGCGGAGGCTGACCTATTTAAGATCGTATTAAATCCTAATAATTTGGCCTCTGGTGCGGCGGAGTGCTCTCATTACAGTGTAACACAAATCATTTATATTGTTTGGAAGGAGGTATATTGTTTCGGAAAAAATGTCAGCTTATGAAATAAAATCCACGCTGCCTATCCATCATTCTAAAGTTTCTCTGCGGTTGATATAATTGTTTTCTGATTAAACTTCCACACAGAGTCTTGCGCAGTATAGAAAACATCTTTTTGTAGGTCTGAGAAGCTGCAAAACATTGGTTCTTATCAAATCTTGATGAAATAATAAGAACGGTTATCATTGTTATGAATAATTGTGATATTACAATTAATTTTATCAGTATTATTATTATTGGTCTTATTGTGATATTATATTATATTATATTAAATCATTTTATCATTATGGAATACAATTTTACTCAACCCAATTGGGAAAATTGTGCTCCTTCTTTAGAGCAGCTTTAAAAAAATATATATTTTGTTATTGTTATTGTTGTTGTTGCTATAATATTATAATTTTTTTTTGTGTGTGGATATAATACTGTCCAGTTCCCCATTTGTGTGAATTCCTTTAAAAAAAAGTTACTGTTGTAAAGCTTCTGTATCTGTGGGCTGGATATTAAATAATTAAATAATATACAACTAAAAAGATCTAATCATCTCATTTCAGTTATTCCGGTCCCGTCATCCACATCTCGAAAAGCATTAACATGAAGCGCTACGACGACAGTGTCAGATTCACGGGTTCAGAGTTTCTTAAATGAGCCTTTGATGGCGGTTGGACGGCATTAAATGAAAAGTATGGAGTTTATATCGTTGGCGTGATGCGGTTCCAGTCGGAGTCGCTCGCTTGCCAAACGCCTCTCCGAGGAAGGCCGGACCTCCCTGGTGGCTACAAACCAAGCTTGGTTTACGGTCAGCAACAACTCAGAGCCGCTCTGATGTTGCACTGGAGGCAGGAGAGATCGCAGCCATAAGTGGACATAAAACAGTGACCCCTCCCGGGGCTTGAGGATGGAGCGATATTTTACTGATTGCTTAGGGAATTTATCCGCGGCGCATTACGAAGGAAACCGCTGGCTTTTATCTGCATAATATATCTCGGCCGACTTTTGCACCGCTGTGTTTTTGTCTCGGTTGTCTCGACAACATATTATGAATATCGCTAATTAAACTTCTGCGGGAAGGCGACGACACCCATAATGTCGTGGCGCGACGCTTATTCTCAAATGTGCAGCCGCTGCATGCGCATCTTGCTCGCCGTCATAACCGCGAGAGGAAAAGTCTGGATGTGCTCTGAGTCGGTTCAAAATAGGGCTTCGCGCCCGGAATCCCTCACTTATACAAAGCGGTGACGGTGGGTTTCAGACATCTTCTTTTTTTCATAATCAAATGTTAAGTGCCGCCGAGAACAAGAGTGCGAGGGGATGTTACACGGGTCTCATTACAAGGCAACACGGTGTCTGACAACTTCATGGCGTATCGCCGGCGTGGATGTGAAAGGACAACTTACGAAAAAGCTGAACGACACTGAAGCTCGCAGGAGCTTATCGTGTGTCTGAGCGTGTTAATAATTCACAGACCTCGATGCTTCGTACCTAAATATGAGCCCTCGGGGAGCCGGAGGGAGGGAAACGTATATACGGTATCTCTGTGTGTAGGCGTGGGGGGGGGGGGGGGGGGGGGGGGGGGGGGGGGGGGGGGGCAGGAAATTACTGATGTCTTGAGATAATATTCTGTAATGGAGACATGTCTGCTGCATATGTGGGTTGATGTCGTTGAGTTGGGGTTATGACTGATTTACATGCTGTAATGTCCAGGGAGTGTATCACGTTAATGTGACCGCCCGCTGCTGCAGCTCCTCTTTTCAGCCTCTGTCTGAAATATTGTCGATGCCTCTCTAAGTCCGCCCGTCTCATTGGAGCGCAGTCCGCTCTGATTGGCCTTGTGCTCAGAAATAGAGCAGGTTTCAAAAGCACGTTGGAAGGCCAAGAAAGCCATGGGAGCCGCTGTGAACGGAGGCTAGCGGACGCAGCTGCGCTTCCTCCCGTGTAAACATCAAGGATGACGAGCGAGCAAAATCGCACAGGAAACGGATGCATTTCAAAATAAGAGCAAATTTCAGCTCATTTTCTAGCGCCACGTATAAAACAGTGACGCTCAAACTCGACTCTGTGAGTCTCGACATTTGTTTTATGCAAATGTGGGATGTCACGTGACCTCAAAGTGTCACGGGAGGGGACTTGAAAACAAATTCCAGGAAAATCACGAGCTGAGTACAAAAATCCTTAAAACACACGAAAGTAAAGAAAAATGGAAAAGATATCAAGTTGCTCCTTTAACAGAAACGAGCACAGACTGAACTTCCCACCTTCCGCTTCCGAGCTTTGGCCCAGAGCTCCTTTTTGTTAAGTGTACTTTTGTTTCCAGGTAGCTACTCACCGCGCGGTCGGCGGAAATCCCTCACTGTCACCGAGTCGGAGAAGTTGAAACTTCCTTTTTTTTCCCGGGGCCCCTGAGAGCCTCCATTCGTCTGGACGTTAAATCACTCTGTCGCTGCTCTGGCACCTGGAAGACTCTCCATCCGTTTCCTCCGGTCCGGGAGACACTTTGTGTCGCGGCCGTCGTTTGTTGTTTGCTGAGAATCACAAAAGAAAAATGATAGTATGGTTAATGCCACGATATGAATGAGACACACTGGCGTCTTCATTAGCTTCCAGCTGTTGTTATTAAAAAACTACCCATTCGTCAAAGTTAAATTATTCATCACTCGTCTTTAGCATCAATTTCGCTCTTGTCTTTGTCGTTGGAGGCTCGTAAACGGTCAGACTGCTTCCAACATTCACACCTGATCACCGCCGTCATTAATACAGTTCATTAACACTGCTAATTATGTTTTTTTTAACTATCTTTTCCTTCTTTTGTTACTTCTGCTGCATCCAGAGAAGAAAAGCATCTGTCTCATTACACCATGAGCCGGGCTGATGTTATTAGTCGGCGTTCGCATCCGACAAAAGAACGTTGCATGAATTATGTAGCCGGCGTGCTCGCGTCGCGAGCTGTAAAAATCAGTCACTCTGACGGTAAATAAATATTTAAAGATTAATCGTCATTTCCCCTCAGCGTGCTACGTTACAAAATAAAAGCGCGGTGGCCACATGTGACCTCGGAATCATCCGAAACGGCCTCAGGCAACAGGAATGACTGACAAGGGTTAAACAGGATTCAAACAGCAGAGATCCCAACTCCCAAAGCCCCCAACCCCCTCTCGTCTATAAGACAGATCCCAGTCTGGTGAGTCAGTATATAACAACAACTGCTCTGGGATAATTACTGCGAGACGAATTGACTTAAGTGTCAATTTATCAAGATGGATGCTTTGTTTGTTATTCTTTACGCCTTTTTTTTTTTTTCAATCGCGCATAAGAATCATTCTCACAGGAGGATTCTTTTTTTTTTTTTTTTTGCTTTTTTTTTTTTGAAATATTGAAGGTGACTCCCGGAATTGATGTATGAATGGGATCTTTGGCGGTAATAAACTGCAGTAGAACGCTACGTCCTCCCTCGTTTGAACCGGAGCCTTTTGAAGGTTCCGTTGGGGGATCATCCAGGGAAAAGGAAGAGAGAGGCGACGATGATTAGACTCGTCGCCGTGAATCGTATTGTTCGGGTCTGAGACTCGCGCAGCCGTGAGTTTGGGAAAGAAAAGTTTGATGTGTAAGA
The DNA here is from genome assembly GCA_016785325.1 of Chascanopsetta lugubris. Lineage (NCBI taxonomy): Eukaryota > Metazoa > Chordata > Actinopteri > Pleuronectiformes > Bothidae > Chascanopsetta > Chascanopsetta lugubris. Next base: position 36,664 of record JAFBJT010111350.1, on the reverse strand, counting down.
TTGCGGGGGGATTATTATTATTTCCATCGCAACTGAAGGAAATGGAAAACAACGGAATGAAACAGATATTTTATGTTGTATATATAATATATTACAGTATATAATCACCCCTTATTGTAAAAAAAAAAAAAAAGTTCGATAAAAGTGCAATAAAGTGTTAAACAAAGCAATTACGGAGGTGGAAAAACTTGTTCACAGGGTGGCCACTTGAGGTCTATCCCCATAAACTCCTGTGTTAAAATGGTCAACAAAGACAAATGAAATATGTTTAAAGCCTGGTACATCATACACTTTCTTTCCCAACTCGCTTATTTTCATTCTGTCAAGGTTTGAAATTGGGCATAATTAAGGGCACGGCCTTAATTATGGCCTGAGTCGTGCACAACTCCACTACAGATGTCACTAAATCCTTCACACTTGCTTTAAATGACTTGATACCCATGAGCAGGATATTTAACCTCATCATGTTGATCCTGCAGATCTGTTGCTGCCTCATGTAAAGCCTTGATTTGTAATTACTGCATTTATCCGCCCTGTGGTCAGAAGGTGAAACAGCAGTAAAGTGCAAGCTCACTCATATATAGTCAAAATAGCAAAGGCAGTGTTTATGTTAATGAAGCTAAGCACAGTTAATAATTAGTGCCTTCGCTGGTCCGCTGATAAAATATCATGTCATAATGTAGAGAGAGAGAGAGATGATATGACAGTGTGAATGTTTTGTGTCGCAGTGAATATGAATCATACAACGACGGTTGTGCATCTCGGCCGAGGACGTCAGCTTCAATCGCCATGACGATTTGAACTCCGATGTCCTTTACTTCAATACAGGGTCAAAATGCAAACTGACGCGCACATCAGAGATGTGTGATCATATCTCTTTGCTTTTATGATTTGTTTACGTCTGTAGAAATGCCACAAGGTCTACATTTAAAAAGACAGTGCACAGGATACGTTGAAGTTGCAGTTGGCATTGAAACTCAATAGAAGTTTATTTTGGGTTACTGTAAAACAAACAAAACATGGAGGTGCAACATGGCCACCTCCATAGAGAGGATTTACATCTGATGTATACCTCATTTTACGATAATGAAAACAGCTACCTGGACATTTACGTGACTCTA